>JAEQBH010001483.1:600000-811743 GCA_016808115.1 Tetrastigma voinierianum
TAGGATTTTAACCAGAGGTCCACACATAATGCTTAGATATTGGGATCAGATTCCATCAATGCCTTCAGATTCTCCTGATGAAGGTTGGCTAGATACAGGTGATATAGGGTCCATGGATGACAATGGTAATATATGGCTGATTGGACGAGCAAACAACCGAATCAAGAGTGGAGGGGAGAATGTGTATCCTGAAGAGGTGAGCATCAAAAGTATTACCTCCAACCCATGACTATTGAGAGAAAAAAAAAATCCAAAAGAATGTTTGAAATCCTGCACCTTCTGTTGTTTGGTGACTGAAATGAAAAAGAGAACATAAAATGGGTTGAATCATTTACTAGAATTTTCTATCCCATTTCTTTCTGAAAATCTATCTTCTTTCTTGAATGAGTATTTTAATTAGACTCGTGGTCTACAAAATTCTAAAAGATTTAGTTATTTGGTGGCTTAGGTAGAGACCATCCTATCACAACACCCTGGAGTCACCGGCAGTGTGGTTTTTGGACTCCCGGATGTGCGCTTGACAGAGATGGTTGTTGCTTGTATTCGAATAAATGACAATTGGCAATGGGCTGATAGCACTCCTGTACATGCTGAAAAGAAAGAGCAAGTCTTATCCAGTGAGACCCTAAGGCACCATTGTAGAGAGAAGCATTTAAGTGGGTAATGCTTTCTTTGATTCTGTATTACCTAGGTTTGCATACATGGCTTTTAAATGTTTGTGTGTCATTCTTTCCTCTCTTGTTTTCTCTCTCACATTATTTCCTTTTCTTTTTCTTTTTTTCTTTTTTTTTTTTGTAGATTTAAAATACCAAAACTTTTTACTTTATGGAGGAAGCCATTTCCACTTACATCAACAGGAAAATTGAGAAGATACCAAGTTCAGAGAGAAGTTATGTCCCACCTGCACTCTTTGCCTAGCAATCTTTGACCTTAGACTCGTTTATTCAAGAAACAATCTATCACTAAGTCTCGCTTTTCCACAGTGCCATTTCCAACTGCTTAAGGTGAGCAGATCTTTTGTCTCCTCTCGTTAGCCATTTTGTTGGAACAGTGACAATAAAAACAACATTTTGGTGAAGAATGACTTCATAACTTCATGTTACATACTTAGATTAAATAATCGTAATACTAGAGATCGCAAAAGAACATAAAAATCTAGAGGCTTGTATTTTCTTAACAAACCACACCTTTTTGCGATCACCAATTTCCAGTGGCAAGATACATACAGTAGTTAATTTGGTTCAGAGTTCAACATGAAGCCTATTTGCATTGACTTTAGCCTTTTCAGACTGACTGCTCATCCATGAGAGAATGGTCCCAAAAACTAGCTCGACGCCCTCCTTAGGTTCACCAATCAATTGATGCCACATACCAGGACAGATCTCCAATGTTTTATCTTTACTGGCTGCTAACTCATAAACTTTCCTTGCAGAATCTGAGTCACACACCTTATCATCCTCCCCATGGACTACTAGCATTGGAAGCTCTAACTCATGGCAATGCCTACTTATGTAGTCACAAACTCTCAGAAACTCCAGTGCTGTGGCTGCTGGTGGCTTTCCAGAGACACGGCGGTTTGGACTCTTTGCGACTAACTTTCTCTTCCACTCCTCTTTGTAGGACTTACTTGCCAAAGGTTTCGAAATCACTATCCTCCAATTGGGTGCAAAGAAAGCAGCCACTGGAAGTAGTTTCTCTAGTGGCCACATTGGTTTGAACTTAGCAGAAACTCCACACATAGCTCCATTCAAAATCAACCCACTCCACTTTCCCTCTTGCTTGAGGCAGATAAGTATGGCAATTGCACCTCCCAGCGACTCTCCATAGAGGAAAGCAGGGACGTTCGGGTGATTAGTTTGTGCAGAGTCAAAGTAGTGGATGCAGTCACAAACAACCGGCTGAATATCAGGTATGTGCCCAGGTAAGCCTTCAGAGTAGCCATGGCCTTGGAGGTCAAGTGCATAAACAAAAAATCCAGCCTTAGCAATAGCCACAGCAGTGAGCCCAAAGAGCCAGCTGCTCTCAGAGGTGTAGCCATGGACCATAGCCACAAGGCCTTTTGGTTGAAGGGTCGAATCAGGGCACCATGACTGTGTAAAGATTTTCATGTTTTGGCTGTTTAGCATGAACCCCTCCTGGTGAAGAACATGATGTTTTTCGTAGAATTCTTCCCTAGTGAGGTCCCCAAAAGGGCTGTTCTCATTAGCTTGGTTTACAGGATGATCCATTCTTCTAAAAAAGTAGAATGTGGCAAAGGGAATGTAGTATGGAAATGCAGTTTACAAGTTTATATATCTTTATAAAAGTCCCCATTTTTTCATATCAGCTGGGGAGTTATTTTCTCAACTGTCCTACTCAACAAACAATAATGTTCTTATAGGTTTAATCCCAATAAGTAGATCCTGAATTTCTTATTGTCATAGAATTAAATTGTTGTGGGAATGCAGCCCATCTTTTTTGACTTGAAAGTGCCTCACTCATTATAATGAGCTTTGCACAAATTTCATGTGCAAAAACCTAACCTACACTTATTGACATTAATATCAACTCCCTCAATGTTTAAACCTTGATATGGCTAAAATGCTTTACTAATATTTGCATGGACACCAAGGAAGGTGCTGTAATGGTTCCTTCATTAGAAAATTAAATATTGAAGGCTTGTTTGGTTTCTGTTTTTTTAATTGAGAATGGTTTTTGAAAACGTAGGGAACACCATTTTGGTACTCTTTGAAAACCGTTATTGTTCTCTAAATTTAGTGTTTTTTATATTCTTTGTATTTTTCAAAACAAGAATACTGCAAACCAAACGCTGTTCTTTTTATTTTTCTTGTTTTTCTCGTTTTTGAGGACAAGAAACAATTTTCAAAAATAGGAACTAAATAGTCCCGGAGTATCTGTTCTGATATACTTCTGAGTTTATGTTTTTAAGTGGTTTTTTACGTTAGGTTAAAGCTATTACTATTTTCCTTTTTCTAGAATACACAACACAAAGCGTTCGAAAAAGAAAAATCGAAGAGTGTATTCAAACAAAGACTAAAGGAACTCTTTTTGTGTTTGAATTTTTAATGAAAATTTGGTTGCTAATGGTTTGGTAAGGACTTTCAAATAATAATAAGAGTTTGTTTTACAATAAGGCAAAAACGCTTAAAGAATGCTTTAAAACTGATCTACTCATTGGCCGACCAGTTGAATAATAGTTGACTAAATGATTCACATCTAAATTTAATTCGGTTCAACCATTATTGTGGACCCTACCATGGCACCATAACTTTTTCAATTCAATCACCGCCGGCTTTTAAACATTTTGCTGATAAAGATAAACATTTTTTTAAAAACAAACAAGGTGTTTGCTAAAATTTAGGAAACAATTTTGAAAATTTAGATAATGATTTTTATAGTAACAAATAATCACTTGTAATGTTTTGGGTTATTTGATTTAAAAGGTTTTTAAAATCTAATTTCGGAAATCTAATCCATTATCAATTTTTGGTTCTACTTTGACAAAAATACCCTAATTGTTTTCTTGTAAAAATAACATTTATTTTAAACATGCATGCAAATCCTTACAATGGTAAGGGGCATTTACGTTCAAAATATGTTATTTTTTAAGAAAAAATATGAAGATATTTAGATTTAAAATTTTTAGATCATTTAAGGTTTTTTAAACAAATATTTCTAATGTTTTTGGAGAGATTGTTTGATAGGTGACTCCTAAAAACTTTTAAAGAAAACACTTCGATCGAAAATAATTTGAATAGCAAAATTGTTGGACGTAATATAACCCACATTTAATAAGTGACTCCTAAAAACCCTTTAGGCTATTTTTGTTTCTCAGAGAATTTGAGGAAGAATACAAGGGGAAGAAAACAGGAAGGAAATAAAAATAGAGTTAAAATATAAAGATTAATTAATTCAAGAATGTTTAAAATGTTAAGTGATTTATATTTGATTTAAAAAAAAAATTATATAGACAACCAAATATAAAAAAATAATTTTTCTTAGTATTTTTTTTCATTCCTTAAACATTAGCTTAAAGAAGAAAAGGTTTCCATTGAAAATAATCACTTCTAAAAACTGTTAAAGAGAACACTCCTATTAAAAAAAAATTGAATATAAAAATTGTTAGACATAATATAAGTCATCTGACAATGATTATAAAAAGATTTTAACAAAAGTTAGAAATTACTTAATTTTAAAACCAATTTTAGTATTAAAAAACCACTTAGAATATTTTTTAAGAAAAACTTTATAAGTGATTCTTTTAAAAACATTTTTGAAGAAAAAATAGTTTTAAGAATACTTTGAGTAGAAACACCGACAAATAAGCATGTATAAAATGATTTCTAAGCGAAGAGTTTTAATTCCATCACGCCTAGCTCTTGTAGTAGATCATAAGAAAGGAAAAGGTCTCACGTTCAAGTAAAAAAATTCCATTTCCATGAATAATGAACAATTCAAATTCAATATAAACACAAAATAAATATCATTGTTTCATATTATAATATTTTTATCTTAAACATAAGTCCTAAATCCTAATCTCCTTTTATTTTCACAACACTTTCCAATTTCATAACTTAATATTTATGAGAACGTTTCTAAAACTATTAATAAAAAATAAAATGTAACATTTTGGTTATTGTGTACGATGGAAGAGACATAGCATGTCTTTTTATTGATCTGATCCACATTATTATTTCTTATTTAAAATTATTTCAATAATATCTTGAAAAAATCCTTCTTAATTCATTAAATGGATGAAGTCAAAAAAATAAAATAAAATTCACTAAATGGATGAACACCACACAACAGCCCATGTGACAATCTCCTGCACCTACTCATCTCATATCTCCCAACCACATAAATATATTTTATATAATATCTAGAAGTCGGTTGAAAACATTTATATATATATATATATATATATATATATATATATATATAATTATTTTTGTAAAATGGGAGGTGTTCTTAAGTTTTAAATTTTTGAAATTAATATTTTTTAAAAGAAATAAATTCATTCATTCAAACTACTAATATATCATATAAACATATAATTAAAATAAATTTAAAAACCATAAAAGCATTTAAACAACATTCAAATTAATAAGATAAACTAATCTGCGCCAAAGATACACACATTCATAGTTGAGCCTACACATTAAATATTACTATCAGCGACTATAATACTTACACTAGCCTCGCAAAGATATCGACGATAATTAATTTGATTTATTGTCTTTGATCGAATATACTTTGTTTAGTTTGAATTGCTTAAACACAAACGTCACACCACAACGACGAAGAACCAAAACATTGTATCGAAACGACACAACCACCCGTCGCACTAAAACGACGACAATCACACGCATACCAAGGTGACAATAATCACACGCACACCAAGACGACAACAATCACAAACAAGACCGCCGATTTAATTAAATCACAAAAAATAAAAATAAAAACCTGTATACGCAATATGTATGGTATAGCAGTTTTAATGAGAAAGAAAAATATCGTAAAGGATAGAGGTGATTTTAGATTCGATAATGAAAAATGCGTCTACCGTTATAAAGAAAAATATAGGGTCAATGCAATGAATGTGAAAATATTTGAAATTAATACTTAGATTAAATTTAAAAATACTTTTTTCGAAGTTACTTTTATATTGTACAACACATCATATGAACTATTATTAAAGAAATTTGGGGAAAAGAGGATTTGAATCACTAATATGAAATTTTTTTAGAAAAATAGGGCTTGTTTGGTTCTTTTTAAAAAGCTATTCACAAGATGGTGCATGTAGAAATATAAAATGCTTGTGTTCAAATTTAGTGTTTTTATGTTTTACAAAAAAAAAAAACTCAAAAATAACATCTTTCTCATTTTTCTCCTTGTTTTTAAGAGTATATATTTTCAAAATAATAACCAATAAGCCCATACGAAATTTTAATGTAAAAAAAAACTTAAATATACATTTTTTAATGGAATTATATAATTATTTCCTAAAATGATAGTTATCTTGTTGTGCCATCAATATCAATTTGATTGATGAACTCCATTATTAATTACCAGATGAACTTTCTGTTGAGTTGGATTGATCGTATAAATATTATTCGGCTTTGGGTTGAAAGATGCATACGTCTTTAAACGACCGCTATATAATCACCGTGAAAGGTACCTGCTTGTAGTGTGGGTGTGATGTGCATAGTGAATCTGGCATCTTCGTTGTAATACCGTGGGACTTAAACCAACCAAATATTCAAGTAGGGTTAAACAGGCTGGACCCCACACTGTGGGTCATGGATCGACTATGATACTAGTAATGATTTAATGACAGTGAATGTTAATGGTTTGGTTAAAATGACCTCATGAACTTTAAAATCTGTTTATTAGATTGAAAGAAGGCAAATGCCTGATCTTGAATCTCTTTAAGTGACATGTGACATTTTCTCAAGAAGCAAAAATTATTCTTTTTATCATCAATATAATGAATTTTTACTCTCTATCATCAACAAACATTCGATGGAAAAAGTGAGATACTTTGAAGGGTTAGCATGTAACGCCCTAAATTATACCCTAGTAGTTTTATGATATGTTTAGGGAATAATAAAAGTTAAATTTGTATTTTTCGAAAATTTAAGTGCTAAGTGTGAAAAAAAATAAACTTGTAATTAGTTAATTAAGGACCTAAAAACTATACAATAACATTGTTATATGTTAAAGTAGAATATTAGTAAGTTGATTTGCAAATTGAATGAAGAAGAAGGACTAAAAAGCGAAAAGGGAAAAATTGAACCAAATCCCCTTAAGACATAAGTTGTCTTCTAGAAAGGGGAAAATTCCCCATTTGTTTGCTTTGAGCTCTAGGGCATACGATTTGGAGAAGAGCCAAATTTTTGGATTTATTTTTCTTCATTTCTTAGTTCTACTTGTTCAAGCAAGGAGAAGGAAAGGAAAACTACTTTGAAGGTGTCAAAGGAGATAAGGTTAGGAGCTATCTAACTTCTCACTTGTTATGTTGTGTTAGGAAAACCCTAACTCTTATAAATGTGTTTTTGGGTTGGTTTGAGTTGGGTTTTATGGTTTGTTTTGAATTGCTCTTGTTGGAAATTACCGGTGAAAAATGCGGAAAAATGCCTAATTTAAGGCAGATGCCTCTCTTGCCTAGTTGAAGGTGTTGTTTCAGCAGAGGCAGGACACGTCTTATGGCCTTGCGCTCAGCCTAGGCTAACCATACAGCTTGTGAGCCAGTCTCTAAATGGACTTTGTTCTTGCCTCTTCTCTGCCTGTTTTGCTTTCTATTTTTATAAAGCTTAAACGATGTTATAAATACTAGAATAAAAAGCTCTGAAACACATATAATTATAGGTCTGCTTCAGACTTGATAGTGAATGAATAGGCACATCCGTTTAGTGCTTCGGTACTCTTGTCTAGTGCGACGACACTTCTATTTTGTGTGTGAGAGCGTCGGTGGCTCTGACATCTGCATAGTGCTACGGCACTCTGCATGGTGCGCTCGGCCTCTTGATTAGTGTTGCAAGCATGTCTACTAATGCTTGGCGCCCTGTTCGATCCATCTGGTAGCCAGTACCTATTATGTGCGTCCCTCTCATTCATTTTTAGCCGGTACTCTCTTGTCTAGTGCGGCAACCTTTATTTTATTTGTGAGAGCGTGCGATTAATTTCGACACTCACACATAGTGCTACGGCACTCACACACGCATAGTCTTCGGCACTCTCTGGGTGTCATTACCGCACATAATGTCCATTCGTGCGCATATTGATACTATACCGTGCAGCCGAGTCTGCATTGTGTCCGCCTAAACCAATTTTGACCTCTGTTCATTTGTGGCGAGTGCATGCGGGCAAACATTTATGATAAGTATCAGAACTAATGAAATACATAGAAACAAAGTAAGTCAACTCGATGCTAAGGCATATCTACAGTTTATGTTGTAGTGTACCTCTGGTACCTTCTATTATGAAATTTACGATAAATACTCCTACGGAGATATATAGAATGCTACGACATGTGAATTATTTTAATGTATATTGTAATTGAGGATACTATGAAGTGGTCATATATGTGCTCTGTTCCCTACAGGTTACATAGCTTACTTACGGGTGTTTCATCTGTCATGATATGAAGAGATCGTCAGAGACATCCCGCATTTGCCAGGGCCAAAACAGTAGTAGGGGTCTTTTTGATGTAGGTCTTTGAATTAGTTTTGTTGTAATAAAAATGTAAATGTAATATTTTGAGATAGTGGAACTTGTGTAAATACAAGTGGTTGGACTCAGGTATATATGTACAAGACAATTTAAAACACCACTATGGTGGTAGTTTTACAAGTTTATGTCTTTGTGAATATATGCTTGAAATGGGTCCATAGGAAATCAGGTTAGCAGTTCTCAGCCCCATGTGACGCCCCCTCGCTTGTCGAAGACTGGGGAAGGGGTATTACATAACAAGTCAAGATTCAACTTTTTTTTTATTTTTAAATGTTTTCAACTACCAATAATCACAACAAGAATAAACAATAATATATTATATCTTATCTATATTTGTATTTGCATTTTTGCAATTGAAAATAATTTTGAAAACAAACTATTTGCACCCAAATTAAAATTTGACCTGACTTAATATTAGGTTAGGCCTAAGTTTAAGCCCATGAGTAAAAGTGCAGACAAAATGGCTCAAATCCATTTGAATAAGCACATATAAAAGGCTAGGGGTATTTCTAAAAAAATTTTAAAATTTTTTGAAGTCAAACGAGACTTCTTCTCAAATATCAAAAGTGGCAAAGAATGTGGACAGTTATTTGCAGATGTGGCATTTCCTTTAGAAACAAGCCTCCTTGATGCAAACGTGGATAAATTCCTTGAAGAACAAGCCTCCCTAATGGAGACGTGAACAATTACTTGAGGAACAAGCTTCTCTAATGCAAACGTGGGCAGAAATTTGAGGAAGTGGAAGAGCGGAGAAAATGGAGACTTGAATAGTTATCCAAGAATGTCCATAAAAGGAAGAGAGCTCTCATAGAAAAGGAACCAATCAACAAATTATCAACAACAATCAACCAACCAATCAATCGATCAATCAATTCGGCCAACGATAAATCTACTTGACATTTGTAACCTCAGTGCTTTCAGTAATTTTAGTATGTTTCCAGTCTAAGTCAGATCTTTATTTGGCTAAACATTTCGATAATATATTTAATTATCAGATTTCTTATTTCTCAACATTAGTTGTTTCATTCAATCTTAGTACAATTTAACATTTTTTCCAGCTTTCATTCTTGCAATTTTTACATTTTTTTACGACTATGTTGAAATCAAGCTTCTTAATAAGACAAAATGAGTTCCCTGGTTCCCTTGATAGTTCCTCAGGAAACACTTTAATTTCCTGGCACGCCCGCAACCGCATGCTTTTATTTTGTATGTTCATGTGAAATTTACAAAATCACTACAACATATTTTTAGCACGTTCGGTGGGAATTATCTTTGCTGAAGATACCACCAATATTTTGGAGTAAGATATTTGTAGAGTCTCAAGACACAAGATCTGATGTTGCAAAAGCACAGATGAGGAAATTGATCCGACAATGGTGGAGCAAAGAAATCATTTCTCTAACAAATTTGATGATTTCCAGGCATTGATACAAGAATTGAAGATCCAGAACTTGATGGTCATACAACGTTTTGAACGACTTGAAGCACAAATGGTTGAGCAGGGCAAGGTCAGGGTCGAGTAGGTCAGGGCCGATTAAGCTAAGGCTGGGGTAGAGTAGACTAAGACCATTATAGAAGAGCAGGTTAAAGCCATGGCTAAGCAGGCCAAGGCCACTGTGGAAGAGCGAAAACAACAAGCTCAATCCCAAGTGAAACTCTTGGAAGCAACCTCGGGAGTTATTGGAGAAACAAGACAACATAAACAGAAAGTTGCTTTTGGACCTATAGGGCAACTATCTGATGAACTCGGGGGTAGGGGCGAATACCCTGGGAATTTTCGTGAAGCTGGTGAATTTCACCGCTCACATGTGCAAGTTGACAATCCGATGAGTGTAACTGGTGGACGTCCTAATACTATTAGAATAGCGACTCCTCAAAATGTCTTTTCTCACACTAACTCAACTACATAGCCTGGAGTAGATAATGAACCACTTCCTTCTACTAAAGACTCGAGGGGCACCATGCACCCACCATTTAGAGTAGGTGTTAATAGGGGACAACAAATTCCCCAGCTTGTTATGCAGTCACCTTCACCACTTGACCTAGGGAAGAAGTCACAAGTCTCTAATACACAAGCCTAGTATACATCTAATGTGGCAAAGACTAAGGAACTCCTTGTGAAGGAGAAGTTCATTACTTTTCCTCAGGATCACCAACCCCCCAACAAAGAGGAGCTTAGAGGAAAAATCTATTGTAAGTATCACAACTCCTGAAATCATAGTACTAATGCTTGCTGGAGTTTCAAGAATGTTATCCAAGACATGGTCAATAAGGGAATACTAAAGTTCCCTAGAGAAAAGGAAGTCATTATAAAGTTCTTTGGAGTAAAGGAAGTCATAGTGAAGTTCCCTAGAGAAAAGGAAGTCATGGTAAAGTTCCTTGGAGAAAAGAAAGTCAAGGTGCCTGGAGAAAAAGAAGTCATGGTGAAATTCCCTACAGAAAAAGAAGCCATATTGATTGATGAAGACTCATACCCATCAGTTGTGAAACCTCGAGAAAATCCTAAATTTCTCAAAAATGGTAAAATGGTAATTTCAGTCAAAAGCTGGAATTTTTATAGATCTTGGATGATGAAATGGACTTCACCGTTGGAATCGTCTCGCGAAATATAGCTACCACGTCGAATTTTGTTGAATTCAGAGATAGTCGGAATTTTCACGTTTTCGAGGAGCAGCAGGGTAGTGCGGGACAAACACATTTGAGTGGATCAAGAGGTGCCATGTGTCGTAATGAATAGGCAAGAAACTTGAGCTCAAGTGTGGGAGCCCACATGGGCGTTGGCATCCTAATTGGATGGAAATGTAGATGGATAAAGAGGATGGAAATCCTATCAATAATTGTGGTGACATGTGGCAAGAGGAGTACTCCCACTTGACTGATTCTCGTGGTTGGAGAAGGAAAGAGGAAAAGAAAAAATCTGATTTTGGAAGGTGTCCAGCTTCTCTCTAGATTTCCTGGCAATCGGATGATCGGTTCAGGTGAGCGAAGCAAAGTTGCTCCCCACGGCAAGGGCTATGCGTGGGCATCAGTTTTGGGGAGTTTCAACAAACTCCAGAGGTAGGGGTTTTCTCCTACTTGATTTAATCCTTGTTTAAGAGCCTTGTTAATGATTTGGATTGTATGAGGCCGTAAGTGGCCGTTTGATCAATCCCGAAAGTCGGGACTGCATGCTGGAAATTTCGGGACCCATTTTGGACAGTCTCGGATTGATCTCGGACTGAAAATGGTCCCCGTGTGCTTTACATGTGTGTTATATTGTGGTTTTGGGTGTCGTTGGACCAGAAATGACCATGGATTTTGGTTCCAAAGAAGTGGAACCAAGGTTGATGAAATTTGTCCATGGGCGGCCCACATCTTGTTCAAGGGGTATTAAAAGCAGTCCGATTGCTGATTGAAGTGAAAATGTCCATGTGTTATTTGCATGATTTTGCACTTAAGAGTGAATGGCTTAGATGTGTGCGAGAGCTTGAATTGTTAATGCATATAAGTGTCTTCTTACCTGATGTTTGAATTATATGAAATATAATTGTGTGAGCCATTGGAAATTAAATTGTTTATTAGCCCATGTGAGCTAATTTTGATGTTATTGCTATGAATAAATAACATGTGGTTAGTATGTGAATTTTGTCAATATATGCATGATTGATATATTGGCATGTGTTGTATGAAAATGGCATAATGCATTTCATATGCACCGGGGCAACCTAGAACAATAGGTATGAGTGCATGACATGAAAGAAAATAAAAAGGAAAATGGTTGTGAAAGGAATTTCAAGGAAGATTTTTCGAAGAATTGCCTTGGAGAGTTGTCCAACAGTTCATCTCGAGAGCGAGACCCATGGTATTTGAAGTGCAATGATTTATCTCGGAGGGTTTGTCAGTGGGTTCACGAAACTCGGTAGTATGTTTCGAGAACAAAAATCTTTTGTTTGAAGCAGTGTTTTCTCACATAAGCTTAGCATGCTTGAGGGAGTCGGTGAGGGCTCAAGAAGTGGGAAAGGGTGAGTCACATTCTCATCCATTTCATGTAGACATTTGAGTTAGAACATATATGTTTTGCTTGAATGTGTTTGGTTGTCATTAATGTGCTTGACTTAGGTGGGGAGTAAGCCATGTAGAGATTATCACTACTAAACATTCTCACCTGATCAGGAAAATTATTTCAGGTACTAAAGGTTCACCAGGGGATGGGATGCGTCAGTGCCCAGAGGCAAATGGTCATATATGGCCTTGTTATGTATTTTGTAAAAATGCGGGTAAAGACCCGAGTTTGGATAATTAATAATGCTCTTTTAGTATAAAATATACATTTTGTAGGTATGGATGTATGGGCCAATGTGGCCATTTACTTTCATGTATGGGTCTCATGATACTGAGTGCAGGTGTGCAGTTTGACGGTAGTCAGCGGGACCCGAGTTTGGGGCGTCACACGGTAGCTTGATCAACACAGCTTCTTTGGAAGCTTGAGGCATTGATAGATTGAGAGCGAGAGGAATTTCATCAAGCTTTAGGATAAGAAAGGTATAGATTCCTAAGCAATACTTGACTTATAAAAATGATATGGTTGCAAAAAGAGGAGTGTCTGCAGTTAGAGAAAAGAAAAAAAAGAGGGCATCCAAACCATTCATCTGGAAAAATAATGGAGGCTCAGGGAAAGAAACAAATATGATTAGGAAAAATATTTCTCCAAAGAGACATGCTTCTCCAAGGAAAAATGGCATAAATCATCTCTTAAGGAGGAAAATACCTACAAGGTTTATAATTCCTCATACAATCTCACTTGGACAAGAATAGCATGTGGTGTAGCATAAGAAATTTTCCCAGCTCACGGAACTCAAAAATAAGAATACGAGAGACAAAGGATTATGGAGAAAGAACAACAGTAAGTACTGAAGCACAAGGGTGAAGACTAAGGAATAGGAGAAATTGAAGGAAGAAATAGCCTAGTCCGGGAGAAAATGGAATTTGAGAGAAGGCTGGATGCCTAGATATATTTTCAATTCAGGACTTAAAGAAATATATGAATTATTCTCCTTCGATTTTAATTCTATATTTCTTGTTGTCTACTGATTCTCCTTTGCCAACTTTCTTCAAGTCAAAGGAGATGAAGAAAAGCCTTGTAGAAGTGAAAAAGAAGCAACCTATAGAAGATGAAGGCCGCATACACAAGGGGGTCACCATTGAACCCTCTAAAGGAAGCAGACCTTAGAATGTGATACTTGAAAAACCTATTGTGGAAATGAAAAAAACACATTCCATGTCAAATCCACAAAGGGAGCCCACTAGAGGTTCATCAATGAGAAATACCTTGAGCAGTATTTCTCTACCATGTGAGAGATGTTGGGCACCACCCAAAAGAATTAGGTCGACTCCACGACCTTTAATGTTGGGGAAATAGTTGTATTTTATGTTTTGAGTCAAGAAGTAGGTTTTTTAACCACTATTTTTTCAATCATTCAATTTTTCCTAGCATAGTACCTATTCAATCTATGTTTTGAATAAAAAAAGTAGGCTTTTAAGCCACTATTTTCTCAAGCATTCAAATTTCTCCAGTGATGCACAATTAATATGTATAAGATGGCTTTGAAGCCAATGTTTCTTAAGTGTTCAAATTTCTCCTCCACTGTTGTACCTGATATACGTAGTATATATTCTCAAGAAAAGAAAGTAGGTCCAAGGACCACTTTTAATTCAACAATAGAAAATCACATCATTATTCCACAAACATCAACACATCAAAGTGAAGCAGCATTTTCACCTTGAAAGTACTAATGTAATGTTATGGGCATGGTGTATGTGTCTTTGGTGTTTCTAGTAATTTCTACAAACAATCATTCCACAACATTCAACACACATCCAAAGGTAAGCCTATTGCCATCTTGATCTAGTAATGCAATGTCATGGTTGTAATTGTGTATGTGCAGTGTTCAGTGAGTTTTCAACAAGTCAAGTACATCTCAAGAACGCATCCCAATTCTCTGCCTTCCGCCAAGTAAAGGATGGAGAAGAAGCACAATAGCCTCAATACAATCATTGACATCATGGGCTATGGAGTACAAGAGCACAAGAAGATGAAATACAAGGGAAAGAAGGCGAAAAGGTAGACACTTCTCCAATGAAATGTGCAACCTCTGACCCAAGCAAAGGAGGAAGGTAAACAATACTGCAAAGCAAAAAGTTATATTAGAGCCAAGATAGGTCAAGGAAAGACGAGCACAACAAAGGATTGGATTACCTTGATGAAGATGAGATCAGGTTGGAAGCCATGGGACCAACACAAGAAACTCATGGGAAAATGAATCCAAGGAAAATTTATAGCTATGCTATATGACAAAATTTCTGAATCTCAGGTTGCAAAGCCAAGAAGCATTCAAGAATAGTGGAGACAAGGCAAAAGTTTATATGGCAGGAGTTTAGAGAGTTACTGTTAATTCAACCTTTTTTGAAAGCATTTTCAAAGGTTACTGAAAATCATGACCAAAAATTTCATTATGTACTTAAGAAAATCTTCGAAATAGCCAAACGACATCAAAGGAATTTTTTCAAGAGTGCATTTAGGATTATTTTTGAAATCTGCACTTAATAAAATTTTCAAAACATCCGAACAATATCATAAGAACTTTTCGAGAGTGCATTCAAAATTATTTTCAGTACTTGCACTTAAAAAAATTTTCAAAACAGCCAAATGACATCAAAAAAAAATTTTTTTTGAGACTATATTCAATATTATTTTTCGAAATCTACACTTAAGAAAAATTTTGAAATAGCCGAACGGCTTCAAAAAAATTTTCTTTAAAAAATTTTCAAGAGTACATTCAAGATTATTTTCGGTATCTGCACTCAAAATTTTTTTCGAAACAACCAAACAACATCAAAATAATTTTTGAGAGTGCATTCAAGATTAATTTCGAATTCAGCACTTAAGAAAATTTTCGAAACAGCAGAATGGCATCAAAAGAATTTTTTCAAGAGTGCATTCAAGATTATTTTTAACATCTACACTTAAGAAAATTTTCGAAACAATCGAACGACATCAAATGAATTTTTTCGAGAGTGCATTCAAGATATTTTTTAAAATCTGCATTCAAGAAAATTTTGAAACAGTCGAAAATGGCATCAAATGAAAATTTTCAAGAATGCATTCAAGATGATTTTCGAAATATGCATTTAAGAAAATTTCCGACATCAAATGAATTTTTTTGATAGTGCATTGAAGATATTTTTCATAATTTGCATTCAAGAAAATTTCGAAATGGTCGAACATATCAAAGGAAATTTTAGAATATGCTTCAAAGAAAAGTTTCAAATTGCATCCAAGGATGATTCTCGAAGTACAACGAAACTACTTAGCAAAGAAATTTCCGTCAAAGTTGTATTAGGAAAAAATCCTTGCCGAACCGAAAATCATTGTCAGAAGCGCAACTACATCGAAATTTTCGTCAAAAACAAATTTTTGATAAAATGTGTATCATTCTTCTGGTCAGGAGAAGAGATGCATCGAGAATCATTATCGAAAATGCAGTTCAAGAGGAAATTTCATGCAAATTTTCAAGGAGATACTTGATATAGCAGATCCGCGATGAATGCCGAAGAAAAATCGAATCATGGAGCAACGCGGCAATGTCGTTGATGGAGGTAACGGCGATGGAGTTCGGCGACCAAAAAGATCGAAGCTGGCGGTGAGGTCGAGTGCAACAACAGCGACGGAGGTCGGACCTTGTAGTTGTAGCAGCGGTAGTGGCAGCCGATTGAAGAGGTGCAATGACATCGTCAGCAGTCCAAAAAATGAGCGGTGTCGTCGTTGTCAAAACGAGGAATGGCGTGATCGGCGGGAACAATGTCGGCAACAGCGGCGGGAATAATGTCCACAGCAGCGGCGGGAATAACGTCGGCAGTAGTGGCGGTTTCAACGATGATCTCGTTGACGGCAGCGATAGCGCCAACAGTAGTGGCAGAGGCGGCAATAGTCGTCGGATGGAGAAGAGAAAAAGAAGAATGGGAAAAAATATCTAATTTTTCCAAAACAAAAGGTTGATTTTGGAAAATGAAAATAGTTTTTTTTTTCTCGGAAATAAGGAAGAATAATAACTTTTTGGTGTTTGGAAAAGAAGGAGAAATTTCTTCTTGTTTTGTAGTATTTTTTTTGTTGAGGAAGAATAAAGGTTAGAGGTTTAAAATGGATGATGGCGGGAACTTTTTTTGGGGAATTAATAGTTGTCTTATTCTCATTCGATTCAACTTTGCTCGTTATTGCCATTGGAACTCCATATCATAGGTCGAAAGCTAGACTTTAGGTCTCATGTTGGAGATAAGCTCAAGAAAAATATTTTTTGGGGCTTTAATATATATAATATGACCCTCGGGCTATAATATAGGTAAAGGCAATTGTTTGCACTCAAATTAAAATTTGGCTTGACCGAGTATTAGGTTAGGCCTAAATCCAAGCTCATGAGTAAAAGTCCAAACAAAATGAGCCTAGATCCATTTGAGGAAGCCCATATAAAATTCCTAGGGTATTTTTGAATTTTTTTTTAAATTTTCTGAAGTAAAACGAGACTTCTTCTCAACTACAAGAAATGGCAAGGAATGTGGGTAGTTATTTGTAGATGTGGCATTTGCTTGAGGAACAAGCCTCCCTAATGGAAACGTAGACAATTACTTGAGGAACATACTTCTCTAATGCAGACGTAGGTAATTATTTGGGGAAGTGGAAGAGTAGAGAAAATTGATACTTGAGCAGTTATCCAAGAACGTCCATAAAAGGAAGAGAGCTCTCATAGAAAAGGAACCAATCAACAAATCATTAACAACAATCAACCAACCAATCAACAAATCAACAACAATCAATCGATCAATTAATTCAAAAATGACAATCTATTTCAGCATTTCTTAGCTTTTCAATTAGCTTTCATCAATTTCAGTACTCTATTTTCAAGTCCTAGTTCTTTCAATTATTTATCACATTTTAGCAATATATTTTCAAGTTCAACATTAGTTGTTTCATTCAGTCTTAGTGCAAAATTCAACATTTTTTCCAGATTTCATCACTGCAATCTTTACATTTTTTACAACATCGTCTGTTTAGATTCTAGGGAACCAAGGAACTCATTTTGTCTAATTAAGAAGATCGATTTCGACACAGTTTTAGTTTGAAAATATTTTAATTTCATAGCACGATCACAACTAAATGCTTTTATTTTGTATGTTTGTGTGAAATTTACAAAATCATCACAACACAATCAAAACACTAAAATAATTAGAATCCTTAAAATTAACCACAACTTGCCCTAATGAAAAAGAAAAACTTGAAGAGACCTTGGTATGACAAAAAAACCATAAACCAATTTTTTTTTTTTTGCAACAGAAAAACCATAAACCTTATTATCTATGAAACTCAATGTAACACAATAAGGTTCATAACTTTTAATTAGGGGTGGCAATTCGTGTCGATATGTCATATTTGTTTCGTGTCAATGTACGGATCATCTCAACATTTGCCAACCCAAACCCGATACGAATAATAAATGTGTCAACATTCGCTAACCCAAACCCAAACCATTTATTATTCGTGTTAGGCAGGTCAACACGAATATGACCAATTTAATTTGATTATTTAAAATAATAAGAATTATAATTAATCATTCATGCATGTTTAACACAAATAACCTATTAAATTTAACATGTTTATTAATTTTATTATTTAAATTAATAGGAATTATAATTAATAATCCATATTTAACACAAATAACTTATTAAATTGGTTAATTAATTAATATAATAATTAAATAAGTCAATTTAGATCAAATTCGTGTTAAGTAGATTAACACGAATATGACTCATTTATTAAACGTGTTAGGCGAGTCAACACGAATATGACCAAAACACGACAGACTCAACCCAAAACCCGCAAACCGGTATTGGGTTTCACAAGGCTCACGCCAAGCCGCACAAATTTTGTCAACCCTACTTTTAATGTCCATGGAAAATT
Source organism: Tetrastigma voinierianum (assembly GCA_016808115.1). Classification (NCBI taxonomy): domain Eukaryota; kingdom Viridiplantae; phylum Streptophyta; class Magnoliopsida; order Vitales; family Vitaceae; genus Tetrastigma; species Tetrastigma voinierianum. Next base: position 618,221 of record JAEQBH010001483.1, read on the forward strand.
AAAAAAAAAAAAGGGAAAAAAATCTTAAATTTTCTCATAGAATGTTTGTTATGAGAGAAAAAAAAAAGACAAGTAATAATTATAATTACAATAATAATGAACAATATATTCAAGAACACATTAAAAAAGAATGGACTGATTTATACTGAGTTCACTTGTAAAATTGGTGGGGATGATATAACAAGTTTAAAGATATTTTCTAACTATAAAAGTATATATATTTTAAATTATTTTTAAATAGATGAAGATAATATTAAATTTTAAATATATATATTTTTTCATATTAATGAAAGAAAACTTACTTTTACCAATAATGTTTTGACCTATATTTAAAAATTAAATTATGTTTATAAATATAGTTTTTCCCAAAAATGTTATTAGATATAAAAAGACTAAAATTAACCAAAACTTGCTCTAATGAAAAAGAAACAAAACTTGCTCAAATAGTTTAACAAACAAAACTCTCAAATAATTAGAATCCTTAAAATTAACCAAAACTTGCTCTAATGAAAAAGAAAAACTTAAAGAGACCTTGGTACGATCAAAAAAACCATAAACCTTATTATCTAAGAAACTCAATGTAACACCATAAGGTTCACAACTTTTAATGTCCATGGAAAATTAAAAAAAAAACGGAAATAAATCTTAAATTTTCTCATAGAATGTTTGTTAAATTTATGTTTTGATCTATATTTAAAAATTAAATTATTTATATAAAAATAGTTTTAACTAAAAATGTTATTAGATATAAAAAGACTAAATTACTAATTATTCATTCATTTAGACATCATTTTTTTTAATAATAGTACATTTAGATATTAAAAATAATTTAGTAATATTTTATAAAATAAGATTTTTTTTTGTAATTATATTTACTTTGCAAATTGCTTAGTAGTACTATATTTTTATAATGATTGGAGCCTTAGAACTTGCCATAACCTCACCTCACTCCTTTTACCACTTGAAGGAGACCTCAAGGGATAAAATAAGATCTAGTTAAAATTTTGAAATATATTTTTAAACATTTTTTTTGATAATTTTTATATATAAACTTCATTTTTAATTATTTTTCAAATCTAAAAAGATTACACAAAACCTAGAATAATAAATGATTACATTCTCTGTGGATCCCAAAAGCTAACACTTCAAAGGAGAAAACTACTCCTCTATAAATAGAGATGACATCAAGGAGGGTAGTTTTCGATCCCGCCCTATGTTTAATGGGACGAGTATGATTTAAATATAATTAGGTTTTTATTGGATTCAGTTTTTTTTTTCAATCTAGAACAGGTTCGGGATGGGTTTTTGTATTGTTATGTTTACCCCCTCTTGATTATATTAAAAAAATATTATAATTATTTTATTTTATAACTTAATATAAATAATTATATTTTAATAAAATAATTTATAATATTTTATTTGTTATGAAATATATTAAATTTAATATAATAAAAATAATAAACAAAATATTAAAAATAAATGAAAGTAAAGGTATGACAATTTCCCCATATCAGTCAATCCGCTCCACCCTATTTAACTTTTTAAATAGGACAAGTGTAGAAAATACGGTGACATCCCACCCGAATCTTCCTCGTTACCATTTCTACAAAAAGTTATTAAGTCATCCTATCCACTATCTGTTACATTATTTTATTAATCTATGGACTAAGTATAATCATATTATAATTTGAATTGTAATTTTGTGCATATTAATTATAGGCCATTTATGAGATAATTTTAATATTAACTAATTATGTGTTCATGGTTCTATCTTATCTTTTGCTTTGACAAGCACATTGCACCAAACCCAATTATTTCATTATATATATATATATATATATATATATATATATATATAGTATATATATATATATATATATGAGTAAATAGAGTCCTAAAATTTAACAAGGGTTTGATATAACATACTTTGGGGTGAAGGAAATATTCATCTTCAAACCTAACTTCTCTTTGATCTCATCCCTTGTACATTTTGAAGACTAATGACAGTTAATAATTCCGAATCTATGTCAAGTATGTTTTTTACATATTACGAATTGATATGCTTATTTGTTTAATAAAAATATTATTTTATAATATATTTATTATATCATTTAATTATTAAATCAATTATTTTTAGGATCAATAAATAATGTTAGTTTTTACAAATAGCACTATCCACATTTGCACAGCCAAGAAGGCAAGAACAAAAAACAAGAACATCAAGCATGTGTGAACTAAGTGGGGGGTTGGGAAAGGGCATGTCAAAATGACAAAGATTTGACAGTAGACTTGTGACGCCCCAATTTTCGGAGGTTCTGTTAACAACCCGTCAACCCGTGAAATTTCTGTCTTAGGTAGTCTTGCACATAAGTCTAGAAAAATCCCAACTTTTCCTCCAAGACTATTCCGGCAAATTACCATTTTGTCCTTTTTCTGAAAAATTTAAATTTAAATTTTTCACGGGTTTTACACTCCCCTCCCCTTAAAAGAATTTCGTTCCAAAATTCCCAGGGTAATTATATACCAATACTGTCCTATGTGTAGGTAATAACGCTCATTCGATCACAATTTATGACGACCCAAGCAGTGTCGTCCATCACCCATCCCGAGGATGACACATTCGAATCTCTGACACCCTTCCGCGATTCCCTGAATCCGGCTTAGTGAAGTCCCACTGCATAATCCCCCGGGGAACGCCCAATGGAACCCCCAATTTTAAGAAAGAAAGTAAACACATGCATTAATATAATACCTCAAATATATAAAAAGATCCACAACAGCTCAAATCCACAACCAACCTATCTTACTATCGGTCATAACTACAAACGCACATAATAAAGACTCATATGAGTTCAATACTAAGATCAGAGCATTCTAAGAGTGTTTGCGAATTTAGGGGTACAAGGGAAAATACATAAGTGCAATAAAATAAAGACAGATAGATAAGGTTGAATACTGCAGCTGCCGTAAGAGTGGATGCAGAGTCGGCGCGAGGTAGGTCCCTACGAACTGCCTAGACTTAGGGAACAAATTTAAAACAATAAACGTGAGATAATAAATCTCAGTGAGTGTCATAATTTATAAGGAAAATAATGTTTTTATTTTCGAACATTCCTTCTCTCAAGACCTCACTTCCACTCTTTGCAAGGTTCCTGCGAGGAAATCATTTCACAAAACCCAAACTTATACCCAAGTCAACAATATGAAATTCATGCTCACAAATTTAACCGACATCTTTATCAAGAACCTCATAACCTGGATTTATTCACAACATAAAATTTGAGCATAAGATATATATAACCATCATGTCGTAAAAATAATCATGAAAAATACAATAACCATAAATATTGAAATGGTTATACTAATTAAAACCAACGATGTAATCGCACCACATGGGTACCTCTCATAGTAAACTCGTTTGATAAACCCACCTCACGACAATCGCAACTAATAAACCTTTGGGTAATCCCGACATCACGTGGCAACTAATAAACCTTCGGGTAAACCCGACATCACGTGGCAACTAATAAACCTTTCAAACGATACCGCATTATAATCATTTCACAAAATCTCAAAATCCATTTCTTAAATCAATAACTTTACAAAGTGGTTTTAAACCCCAATCCATGTACCAAAATGTTGAATACCACCAATTTATCCATGAACTCAGTAAAATTTCCAAATATTTAAAATGTTGACAAAATCCACATGAAATGATAACTTGTTTATATAAAAACAGACAATTATATTTACGCATAACCAACCGTTCGATCAAATAAGTTATATATGTAATAATTAACCACAATTATATATCATAATAATACCCCAAAGCATTTAAAACATATAAACCACTCAATGCACTACAGATGCCACCCTCGCCTCCTCTCGCAGATCGTCTGTGTTCAAAAGATGAGCGCCTGTAATATAATAAAATACCATTTAGGCTCCATTAACTAAGCCAAAGACATTGGGATGCCCTAAATGTCTAAGGATAATTTTTAGAACTATGAAACTATCTCTATTGGACTCCGACATGTCCAATTATACAGTGTGCCCTAAAGACCCGGTACCTAAAATTGGGGCTTTTTACCCGGAGGCTAATTTTTCGAAATTGCACCCTCTAATAAATCATAAAATATCAAATTTCACTTCATCCATCTTCAATTTTTCCTAATTTGATCGGGCAGCTCAATTTCACCCAAACCTTTTCTATGAATTACCCAAATGACCAAAAATGGAAAACTAACCAAACGAATACCCAAAATTTACAACTTTATATCAACGGAAAGCCCAAGAGATCAGAACACAGCAAGATCCTTACCTTGGTCCAACAAATGCCGTGGGTGGCCAAAAACTCGACCAACCGCTTCGGCCAAACTCGTTGCCAGATCTTCAAACTATGAGGAATCTGGTGAAAAAGGACCACGGAATGAGTTCAGGGTCCAAAAATCTGGGGGAGGAGGTATGGGCCACCCGAAATGGCCTGAAATGACGAACCGGCGACCCATCGTGGCGCCGCCGGCCAAGGCTTCACAGCCCGACCGGGGCGCTGCCTCGACCGGCCGGACACGGAGGCCCCACCTGGGCGAGGTCGCCGCCCCTCCTCCTCCTCCGGGCCGGGCGCGCGTGCGTGGGGCGGGTGGCCGAATCGCTCCCACCGCCAAACCCGCTTTGGCCTAAATGGTTCAAACGACCCGGGCCGGTCCACAGTTTCGAGAATTTCTAGGGTTTGGAGCTCAAAATGAGTGTGTTGGGCTAGTGGTTTTATCTGGGCACCCAAAAAATAGGTTTATATAGAGCCTAGGTCGCCTTCGTGTAAAAACCCTGGGACCGATTTGGGACACCGCTAAAACACTGCTGTTTGAACTCCCTAGGGTCATAACTTTTAATCCATGTTTGATTTAATGTTCAACCCAGCCTATGAACTCGCACGATGAGGCCTACGAAATGGTGTCTTAGTCAACCCAAAATTCCTCATTCTTGGAAAGTGAACTCGGGGCCCACATACTCAATTGTTGGTCAAACTTATCAAACTTGGGTCAAACGCTTTAAAACTCAGACATTTGGTACGTGTCATACAACCTACCCTTAAAGAAAATTTCAGCCCACGAAATTGCACTGCACAAGTGGAAGAGATTTGGGTACGGCCGCATTCGTCCTTCCGCTCCCAAGTCGCTCCGACCAGGTGGCTTCTCCAAAGGACCTTCACTAAGGATCACCAAAGCTCCTCTTCTCTACCTAATCCGTGACCGGCTACCTTACAGGATGTCATCCTCGCCTCAATCTCTGGTGTCTCCAACACATGTGAGGGATATGAGATATACTTACGTTGCATGGAGATGTGGAAAACATTATGGACTCGAGAAAGCTCCACCAGCAAGTCTAATCTATAAGTCACTGGACCTATCCTCTCAACAATCTCAAAAGGTCCAATGTAGCGAGGACTTAGCTTCCTCGCTCTCGAAGCCGCACACGCCCTTTCCAAGGAGAGAGCTTCAAGAATACTCGACTTCAACCTCAAACTCAAGATTCTTTCTACGATTGTCCGCGATAGCTCTTTGCCTATCCCAGCCGCTTCAACCCGGGCACGTATAACATTAACTCGGCTCCACCGGCCGTTTGTACACCGTGACCTAGTAATTTCTTTGCCGCCCCATTCCAACATAGTGGAGTGCGCATCGCTTCCCATACAATGCCTCATAAGGTGACATCTCAATGCTCGAGTGATAGCCGCTGCTTATAAGTGAACTCGCTAAAGGTAGATATTCATTCCAATGTCCTTGAATCATAAAAGACGCATGACCTCAACATATCCTCTAAGTTGTCCGAATAGTCCCTCTCGCATTGTCCATCAGCCTGAGGGTGAAAAGCGGTACTCAAATTCAACTTGACACCGAGTTCCTTCATCAATCCCTTCCAAAACCTCGAAGTGAATCGTGGATCTCTATCAGAGATAATCGACACTGGCACCCCATGCAAACTCACTATATGATTCATAAAGAGTTCTGCTAGCTTCTGAGGAGAAAACTTTTCACGAATAGGTATGAAATGTGCGGACTTGGTGAGTCGATCAACTACTACCCAAATGTCAAGCCATGTCTCGAACCGAGGAGTTTGAATACAAAATCCATCGTAATGCGCCTCCCATTTCCATTACAGGGACGGGTAAGGGTCACAGGTCCGTAAGGCTTTGTCTCTCTCGCTTTCACTTCTGTTGACGATGAAGCACTGGATACATACTCAAGAATCCTCTTTTCATCCCTGACCACCAATAATATTCCTTCAGTGTAAGGTACATCTTGGTACTAATGGGGTGTATAGCATAAGCAGAACTACGGGCTTCCTCCAATATTTGCCTTTTTAACTCTTCATTTGGTTAGTGGAACATAAAGCCTAACCAATCACCAAGGCTCGCCGCTCTAATAGCAAATCCGATTGTTCTCCTTTCCTCGACTTTCTTCATGCTCATCAGGGACTTAGTCAGGCTCTAGAGAATACAATCTACAAGTATCTACTGTGAAGGTCGGAAACTAGCAAAAAGTGCTCCTAAAGCATGCATCCTCAACTCAACACCCAACTCTCGCGAACTCAATTCATCAATGGAAGTCAGACCGTCTCGCATAGCTTTCAAAGAGCCTTATGACTTCCCGCTCAAGGCATCCGCCACTACATTTGCCTTACCCGGATGGTGGGCCGAGCAGCAATCATAACTTAAGTACTCATCCACCCTCTCTAAGTTTAACTCCTTCGGGTAAACAAATACTTAAGGCTCTTACGGCTCCAGAATATCTCGATAAGTCGCTCCATACAAGTAATGCCTCCAAGTCTTCAATGCGAAAATTACCGCGAAGAAGTTCCAAGTCGCGGAGTAGGATAATTCAAAGCCGTGTTTCTTCAACTGCCCGGAAGCATACGCCTACAACACTCTTATGTTGCATCAACACGCAACCTAAACTCGGGGCGTGAAGCATCAGAACCGAACCCTCGCCGCTCTCCGCAATGTCAAAACAGAGCGCCGACGCCAACTTTTCCTTCAAGTGTTTGGAAGCTCTCACACCCGTCGCCCACTCCAAATTTAACTCCTTTCCTAGTCAAACAATGAAGTGGTCCCGCTATCTGAACCCTTCGCCGAGGGTAATACCCGCTAATCCCGTGAAACCCGCACTTCGTCACCGGTGAGTCAAGTTGCTCCCAATTTGCCACCGGGGCTTCTACTTTATGAGGATCCACATAACGCCATCAACAAAACCACATGTCCGAAATCCCACCCGCCAACCAAAATTACATTTATCAACTTCGCATAACTAGTATCGCCTTAAAGTCTCGTGAACACCAAACCCAAATGTCTCTCATGCTCCAACCCGCCGAGTACACCAAGATATCGGGCCACGAAGACAATGACAAACCGATCGGCGTATGGACTAAGACCCGCTCATCAAATCCATGAAAGCCGCCGGGGCATTGGTGAGTCCAAAAGACATCACCAGGAAACTCATAATGCCCATATCTCGCCCCCAATGCCGCCTGGAATGTCCGATTCCCTAATCCTTAATCGCTGGTACCCGACCTCAAGTCAATCTTCGAGAACATCAAACTCGGAGTTGATCAAATGTAATTCATCAACCGCAGGCAAAGGATACTTGTTACGTAATGGTGACCTTTATTCAATCTGCCCGTAGTCTATACACAACCTCCAAGTATCATCCTTCTCTTCACAAATAACACCTACTACCCCCAAGGTGAAATACCGGGCCTAATAAATCCCCTATCCAATTAATCCTCGTAGCCGAGTCTTCAACTCTTTCAACTCAAACAAAGGCTATCTCATAAGGTGGTAAAGAAACAGAGCTGTACCAGTGGACCAAATCAATGGGAAAATCTACTTTGCTCGAGGCAAACCAAAGATCGTCAGAAACACATGACCGGAAAAGTCCCCACTACCGGGTACATCCTCTAATCCCACTTCGCTACTACGAGTGTCAACTACGAGCTAGGATACCCCTTTACAACCTCAAGTAGACATCTAGCGTAAATGGCCGAAATCAAACTCAAGGTGCCTCGCCTCCGCTCCATAGAAGACTACTACCGGTAGTCCCTGGCCGTCTAAATATCACCTCCCTCATGGAACAATCCATCAAGCATAGCTTGAAGCAAGCCAATCCATCCCAAGAATCACATCCAACCCCTCGAGATCTATTACTATCAACCAGCTTCCATAACTCGCCCCCTCAATAGAAAACAAGCTACCCTTAAGCATCCGACTAGGGCCATAGAGACTCTCCGCGGCGTGGCAATCTCCAAACCATCCCAAAGGAACTCGAGTCATCCCTAATTCGCAACATACTCACGTGAAATAAAAGAGCTCAGGAGTCTTTGGGTCAATGAGTACACGTGCATCACACCTCAAAAATGATAATGTACCACTACAACGGTCTGGGGTGGCCTCGTGCCTCCCGCCTCGGGTCATAGCATAAACTCGGCTCTAGTAGGTGGTCAGCCCTCTCGTCCCCCGCCCCTACCGTGCGTGACCGATGTCCCGTGCGCTAAAGGAACCACCCGAGGTCCGCCGCCCGTATCCGTACTCTCCATGCCCACTAAATTTCGGAACTGAGCAATTCGAGCCCGAGACTCTACCCGCTGATTCTAGGATAGAGCAAATCCTCCAAATGTCCCTGTCCGCCTCGCATCAAAGCATACAAGTATCCCTCCGGCATGGTCCATCATGAATCCTCACAGAACGCCACAAGTCAAACTTGAACCATCCTGGCCCGTTGCACTGAAAGTATCTACTGCCACTACTCACTAATTGAAACTTAACCCCGCGGTATGTCCACCTCTCTAAAACCCGCTACCGCCGCACCACGTCCCATTCCCATTGGATCCTCTACGCCCGAAGATCCGTGAGTCAAACTACCCCTCTTAGATGATCCCTGACTGTGGCTCCCCAAAGACAATCCATCGTATGATCGACGCTAGTCCGCGACGTATCTGCCTCTCCACTAGAAAGATCTCTCATCGACCGACACGTGGATGATCGAACCCGAGAGGCCCAAAAGCTATCACCACTCAATCCATCGAAACCTCCTCTTCCGTCGACCTCATCCGCAACCAAATCGACAGAATCCGACAAATTTCTCGAACCTACGCCTCATACTTCAAGAAACCGTCATGCTACCCTGAGCGAGCGTCTCAAACTCTAGCCTCTAGTCTCAACAAAGGCCGGGGCAAAACTCGCAGAAGCGCCTGAATCAGGCTCAAGTGTGACGCTCAGTCCTCTCATACGCCTACCACTTCCTCGCACTACCCCTGTGCAAACCGCCTATCCCGACTCTATCCTCATCCCGACACCGCATACCGTCCAAAATCTTCTATGTCATCTAGCCGTGATAAAGCCACCACGGATACGCGTGGAGCCATCAAAACCCACTGCTCCAAGTCTACGAGCCTGATCAACAGTAACACCAGTAAACCCACTCCTCTCGAGTGATCGAGCCAGCGCTCGACAAGATTCTCCTCATAAGTAGGTGCATCTGAACTTTCCACCGAAGCCTGCTGGGCCCTACGTCTACCTCTGGGCGCCATCAAGAAGAAAAACTATTTTCAAGAATAAATGAAACATAATTAATTTCAAGGATAAGGTGAGGAAGGTATACAAAACGCTGGATGAGTTGCACAACAATGTACAACCGCAAGGAATTTAGGAACTTAGAGCTCTGATACCAAGATGACAAGACGCGACCCGGATACCCTCCCAGGATTCCCCGGGTGGTCCCGCCTAGTGAAGTCCCACTGTACAATCCTTGGGGAACGTCCAATGGAACCCCACTTTAAGAAAGAAAGTAAACACATGCATTAATATAATACCTCAAATATATAAAAAGATCCACAACAGCTCAAATCCACAACCGACCTATCTTACTATCGGTCATAACCACAAACACACATAATAAAGACTCATATGAGTTCAATACTAAGATCAGAGCATTCTAAGAGTGTTTGCGAATTTAGGGGTACAAGGGAAAATACATAAGTGCAATAAAATAAAGACAGATAGATAAGGTTGAATACTGCAGCTGTTGCAGAAGAGTAATGTAGGAGCTGGCGCGAGGTAGGTCCCTACGAAATGCCTGGACCTAGGGAACAGATTTAAAACAATAAACGTGAGATAATAAATCTCAGTGAGTGGCATAATTTATAAGGAAAATAATGTTTTTATTTTCAACATTCCTTCTCTCAAGACCTCACTTCCACTCTTGCAAGGTTCCCTGCTTAGAAATCATTTCACAAACCCAAACTTATACCCAATAACAATATGAAATTCATGCTCACAAATTTAACCGACATCTTTATCAAGAACCTTATAACCTCGGATTTATTCACAACATAAAATTGAGCATAAGGATATATATAACCATCATGTCGCAAAATAATCATGAAAAATACAATAACCATAAATATTGAAATGGTTATACCTTACCTTCGTAAACCAACAATGTAATCGTACTATACTTCATAGTAAACCGGCTTCGGTAAAACCCAACCTCACGACACCGTGGCAACTAATAAACCTTCGGGTAATCCCGACATCACGTGGCAACTAACGTGGCAATTAATAAACCTTCGGGTAAACCCGACATCACATGGCAACTAATAAACCTTTCCAACGATACCGCATTATAATCATTTCACAAAGTCTCAAAATCCATTTCTTAAATCAATAACTTTTCAAAGTGGTTTTAAACCCCAATCCATGTACCAAAATTTTTAAATACCACCAATTTATCCATGAACTCAGTAAAATTTCCAAATATTTAAAATGTTGACAATATCCACATGAAATGATAACTTGTTTATATAAAAACAGACAATTATATTTACGCATAACCAACCGTCTGGACAAATGTTATATATATAATAATTAACCACAATTATATATCATAATAATACCCCAAAGCATTTAAAACATATAAACCATTCACACTACGATGCTCAATTCCGCTCCTCTCAGAGGATCGTTTCCGTGTTCAACAAGGTGGATGCGCTTGTAATATAATAATAAAATACCATTTAGGCTCCATTAACTAAGCCAAAGACATTGCGACGCCCCAAATGTCTAATGATAATTTTTAGAACTATGAAACTATCTCTATTGGACTCCGACAGTCCAATTATATAGTGTGCCCTAAAGACCCTAAGTATCTAAAATCGGGGGCTTTTTACCTGAGGCTAATTTTCTAAATTGAACCCCTCCAATAATCATAAAAATATCCAATTTCACTAATCCATCTTCAATTTTTCCTAATTTGACCAGTGGTGCCCAATTTCAGTCCAAACCTTTTTGGTAATTACCCGAAATGACCAAAAAATGGAAAACTAACCAAACGACGTCCAAAATTTACAAACTTTATATCAAAGGAAAGCCCAAGAGACCAGAAATCACGCTAGCACTTTACCTTGGTCCAACAATGTCGTGGTGGCCTAAAACTCAATCCAACCGGCTTCATTAAACTTGTTTTCATCGTATCTTCAAAACTGTGAGAATTATGTGAAAAAGGACCACGGAATGAGTTCGTGAGGGGTCCAAAATGGGGGTGAGGAGGTACGGGCCTACTCGAAATGGCCTGGAATGACGAACCGGCGACCCACCGTGGTCGCCTCCACGCGTCGCCGGCCGATCCGAGCGGTCCGGCCGCGGCCGTCGGAAATCTCCCACCGATGAGGTCACCTCGCCCTCCTCCTCCTCCCTGGCCTACGTGTGTGCAAGGGGGGTGGCCGGAATTGTGATTAGTGCCCAAAAAGTGCTATTTTGAGCCCTATTCAAGATAGGTTTTGAGTGCTTTTTGCGCACTAATCATATGAATTAAGCCGATTGTCATGTGCATTCCCACTTAGCGCCCGACGGTTTTCGAGATAGTTTTGATAGTTTTGCGGTGTCTCTGGGAACTTCACATTAAGCTTGGCTTCTTACTGCTGAACGAGAATCCCCTAATTCACCCTGCCGAGGCATTGAAACGCCAAGACGGAGCGAAGAATCAAGGTAAAGTGATGAATAAAAAGTGCAAGAAGTGATGCAAGAGGGCAAACAAAGAAGTAGGAACAAAAGCAGAATTTTAGATCGCTTAATTTCGCTAGGATTGCGAAAATTTCGCAATCATAGCGAAAATTTTGCAATCCTAGCGAAATTTTCGCTATGTGAAAATTTCGCTAGGCTAGCGAAATTTCGCTAGCTAGCAAAATTTTCGCTATGCTAGCGAACTCACGCACAGCCGGTAAATTCCTCACTCGTGTTTTTGGTATTTTGATTCAAACGACCACGTTTGATATTTTTACCATTTCATTCCTTATGTAATTTCATATTTTAGGCATTTTTGTATTTTCACACCTGGGGCTGACTATGTCCCTACAACTTCAGAACCCTAAGTAACTTTTCATTTTTTATACATTTCCCGCAGCCTTTTCATTTTAGGTTTACTCGCTTCCTTCTCTCTCTTCTTTCTTCATTTTCTACGCTAAACACCCCCTCGAGGATGACAACTCAAGGGATGCTTGGCTAAGCCTCACAATTTGAAAGAGTGAGGGTTGCTAGCCTGGGCTGGGGCCGCCAGTTGTCCCCATGCTTTGAATGTTACAGTACAACATTTATGACTCCCAACTTTCCAAACTAGTATTTTAATGCCATTTAATGTCTTTCTTTGTCAATACTTGTCATATTTTTTAGGGTTCAAGTGCATTCTTAATGGTATGCACCGATATCCTTTAGATGTCATTTACGAGCCATTAAAAAAGGTTAAATGCTGTGGTTTCTAAATCGAATGGGACTTCAATGCTTAGTATTTGGTTTAACTCCAAATAGAGTGGTTCTGTAGGTTAGCTTTATAGCTAAACAAACCGTTTTGCTCACTATATGTCTTCACGGCCCTAATGCGAGGAAATAAATCCGAGGACATTTTAATAGCTCCATATTATCAGCTAGTGACCCAAGCCTTCAAAGTTACTACTTCACATTTCACATTAAGCCACATGCTAGTCGCTGAACAAACAACTTCCCCGGCTTTTAAACAAATCCTAAAATCCAAAACAAAAAGTCTCACCCATTTTCCATCATCGATGCGAATCATCTGTGGGATGAAAACCCATCCCGTGTTCGACCCTGGGACTCATAATCGCAGCAGCTCGACCACGCGCAAAGAGGGAGGAACATAGGAAACAAAATATTGTTGATTCCGAATCACCCTACCGTGGCACGAATCAAATGGCGCCGTTGCCGGGGATGGTGCCAAACTACGTATGATGAGTTGATGTGTACTTGTAATCCACATTGCAAGTGTTGGTGACTCTTCAAATATTTTTTGATTTATGTGCAGAACTCAAGTTTTCTTCACTTGGCAAGCACGTGACAGCTTTTATTTTTACAAATGGGCTTTTGTTCTAGCTAACACCGACCTTTCGCTGCTTTGTATGTGTTCTTTGTTTTGTTTCATTTTGTGTAATTGTGTTTATAAAGATCGACGAGGATATCGTGTAGATTGCAAAGAGAGTGCACCGCTTGAACAAGGTTGTGAAATCGCTGTGCACAAGTGGATCAAATGGATCCTCTTCGTGAACAAAGAAAGTCAACAAGCACCCCTATAAATCCAACAAAGATATTGTGTCAATGAGAGGAACACATACACTCCTAGAGTGAGTGCCCTTCGCATCATACCTCCCACTCCAGATGTAGCAGTTGAGACCCTACCTGGCCGCCCCTGGCTCTCCCACATTTCATGGTATGGAGAATGAAAAATCCATTCACACATACGGATTTTGAGGAGGTATGCACGACCAAGGGAGGGTATAACCGATATGGAATCATGAAGTTGAAGGCATTCCTTTAACCTCAAGGACAAAGCCGGGCCTAATTCACCGAGGTCGTGAGAACGTATTAGGAAATCAATGATCTTCGTTGAATTTTGAAGAAATTCTTCTCAAAGCAACAAAGACTAACATTGAAAAGATGATCTACACTTACTCCTACCTATGACAATGAGAAATTTATCGTTGTCGGAGAGGTTCATAGAGACCATCATCGTACGTCCACACCATGGTTTTGATACATGGATGTTGGTGAATCATTTCTACAATGGTATGTCACCTGCCATGAAGCAACTATTAGAAACCATGTGTGGAGGTGACTTTCTGAGCAAGCATCCAGATGAAGCTATGGATTTCTTAAATTATGTGGCTGAAACTTCCAAGGGTTGGGATGAACCGAACCCGAGAGAGATGGAGAAAATGAGGCCCTCAGCCCACCAAAGGGGAGGAATTTTTACACTTTCAGAGGACATGGAAATGAAAGCAAAAATCTCAACCCTAGCTAGGAAGGTGGAGGAGCTAGAAGGAAAGAGGCTCCATGAAGTGCAGGCAGTGACTGAAAATACTGCACAGGCCAACCCATGCATCAATTATCAGCCCACTGTCCATCCAGGAGAAAACTATCCGAGTGCCCCATCAGTGAAGGATTTGATGTCAGAACATGCTAATGTCGTGGGCCAATACAAGCCACAACCGAATGCCCTCCCATACGGTGAATATACAATTCCAATTGGAAGAATCACCCTAACCTCTCCTGGAAACCTAATCCCCCTGCCTATGTGCCCCTTGGTGCCAAACAACAGTTTGGTTCCTCATCTCAACCACAGTTGCCACCATCCTCTTCTCCAGTTGAACAAGCCATCTTGAACTTGAGCAAGGTGGCTCACCTTGTGGAGGGAGCAAAAGGGGATAAATGAACAACTGCACAAAAGAATTGATACTGTAGAAAGTAATCAATAAAAGAATAGATGGGCTTCGAGAGCACCCAATCGAAAATTGACAACCTGCAGTATTCAATCACAAAGATCAACAATTTGCTGGAGATACAGGAGAGAGGGAGGTTCCCTTCCCAAACATTGCCAAATCCAAAAGGAGTTCATGAGGTAGGTTCATCCAGCAATTCAGGGATGGATGAAGTGAAAGCTATAATTACCTCGAGGAGGAAGAGAAATGTGAGCAACCAAGGCTCATGACTCCGCGATGAAACATGCAAGGAAAGGAAGTCGAGCCCGAGATGTAATCATCGCTGAAGACCCAGCTGAAAAACCATGCCCCCTCCATTTCCCCAAGCACTTAGAGGCAAGAAAAAAATCCCAAATCAAGCTGAAATTTAGGAGGTGCTAAGGCAAGTGAAGGTGAACATCCCACTGCTCGACATGATTAAGCAGGTCCCAACTTATGCTAAGTTCTTGAAGGATCTGTGCACAGTCAAGAAAGGGTTAGGGCATCAAAGAAGGCCTTCCTAACCGAGCAAGCCGCGTCATAATCCGCAGCAAGACCCCGCCAAATACAAGGATCCGTGATCCCCAGCCACAATTTCGCTAACATCGGGAGGGACTCGCATAGACAGCACTGCTTAGATTTAGGGCCAAGCATAAACCCACCGGCCATACTCAAGCAGGCGTTAGGTTTAGTGGGGAGCCTAAAACCTACCAACATCACTTTGTCATCGGGCCGATAGATCGCTGAAGATCTTAAGGAATAGTTGAGGATGTTGGTGAAGGTAGACACCCTACTACCCGACTTTGTAGTGCTTGATACCGAGCCAATAGCAAGTGGGCCCAATCATGTGCCAATTATCCTGGGAAGACCATTTTTGGCCACTGCCAATGCAATCATCAATTGTCGAAATGGAGTAATGCAGCTCACATTTGGCAACATGACATTGGAGCTCAACATATTTCACTCTGGAAGTCACAAGCATAAAACCAGCTGGAAGGTGATAAGGAAGGAAGCGATGAAGTCTCACTTAATCGGGTCCGAATGCGTGGAAGCCAAAAGTCCATAACCGCAAGAATCAAGCAATCCAAGATGAATCGATTGGGAGTTGTCACCAATAATTTCAGAGTTTCAATGTCACCCCAAATTCACCAATGAGGAGCAAATCAACAAACTATGAAAATAAGCATGAAGGTTGCAGTGATAGCATCGCAGGTTACAGAGCCTCCCGAATTTCCGTGAATGAAGTTGGAAATTGAGCTGGCTCTGGATGTCAAATGAAACCAAATTGAGTAAAAATTTCAAGTTTTTTTTTTTTTGTTTTTCCTTTAATCAAGACTTCTGATAGTTACTTATTAAAGAATTTTCTTGTGTTTTGAAGTTTCATTTTATTTTTATTTAATTAGTGTATATATGTTAAATAATAATTTTTGAATTTGATTTTTTTTATTGAGAGAAAATTATTTTCGGGCAGGAGGAGCCGATTATGAAGTAAAAATTCGTCCCCCAGGCGTAAGGGTGTGGGTGGGTGGAATGGAATTAAGACAATGTCTCCCGAGCCACAAGCCGTGGAGCCCCACTCTCAGCCACCATTCATGGGAGGAAACCATTCACTCCATCAAGAGTTTAGTCCAGGTAATTTATTTTTCTCTCCATTTTCTTCAATTTTACCACTTGCAAAATCTAGAAAATTATTTTCTCCTCTCATAACCAAATAAATTATAAAATTTATTTTTATTTAATATTTCTTCTCATTTTTCCAACAACCCAAATAAATTTAATTTATTTTATTTAATTTTCTTTCGCTTTATTAATCGTGAAACTCTTAAAATTAAATTTCTTCTAAACTAGTTTATGAATTTATTTTGTTTGACATTTTTGGTTCGAAAAGAGGCACTGGGAATCTTCTAAACAGCTCTAGAATATCTTAAAATGTTCTACACTCACGCACAATCACCAAGACACACACAATTTAACACTTAAAACACGCTACCGGGCTACCACCAAAACACACCACATGACATGGGTATATAATTAATCATCAAATATTCACACAATACTCACCAAATCACACAAACACACAAACACGCACGTAGTGTCCTAGTTCTTGTCCCGTGATTTTCCTAATCCTATTACACCAATCCTCAACACTGAACTGAAGACTAGTAGAGTACTTACACCTAATACTACCAAGCCTAAGCTCCTTAATCTCTAGGTTTCATATACCCATACACTCCACATCAAACCACCTAGTGGTGATGGATACCTAACCCTTGAGCCTCTGAGGTATTCAGATACCTTAGGCTCGATACTAAGTCAGTGACTAAATCTGGGGTCCGATCACTCATTAATCTCATGGAATATAAGTGGATAGTCGAGCATCTTGATGCTGACTTTAAAAATCCCAAGTGCAGTCCCCTTGCACTGATGATTCCCACCCAATACAAGACTGTGATGTAGACTCTGTCTCAAACAAATCAATATATGCAATATATATCCACACGCCTACTCAGTCTAACAATAAAGACTCAACATACATGCCAACCATGAACTAACTAGGAAAATTACAGTTAGCAGATAGCTATGCCTCTATATAATAGTAATAATATTAAACTTAAAAGTTTGGTTTATACATCAAAGCTAATAACTTGGCTTTCTTCAATCCCTATAGAGCTAAAGCTCGCAGGAGAATCACCCATGTATAATACCACCTGGCAAGTGTCAGCCCAGTTAAACACAGATTCAAAATAAACAAGGATCCTGGCTTAATGTGTCAGACCAACCCTGATCCAGAGCCCTCACGACCCACACTCACTAAGCCCCAGATGAGAATTTATTATTTTATTGTTGTGGACAACCTCGATGTGTAAATATATCAATCGGGCATCCGACGATTGATATATTATTTGATTGCGGACTACCTCTGCATGAATATCAATCACAAGCCCGACGATTGATATTTTTAGCTCTCAGGGACTCACCTCCCATAATTAACATTTTTGTGACTACCCTTCGAACCGCCTTTCCTCTAGACTTATACCATGCACCTAACTCATAATTTCTAGGATGTTCAAAGGCATATGAAATGCATGTATGCAATTCCAATACAGTTTAATCCACATGCAAATATATATGTAAACATGAATTACATGACAAAAATTGTAATCACACAAACATGTTATGTAATTTCACTGGTATCAAACATCAAAATTAGTCACTCAGCTAATGATCAAATACAAGCAAATTCGATTCAATTACTTAACCAACACATATTTTCACAAATTACTGTCACTATTCCAGAACAAGAAACCCCAGTGGTTTACAAGGCTCCAATACTCAATAAATCATCGGGTCCACCTTAGAACTCAGATTTCGCCATTCTCAACTAACTAAAACCAACACGTGATTTGTAATATGAATGTACATCAAAACAACTCCAACACTGTGGGAGGCTACTGGACCGCTTCCATTTTTCTTTCAAAATTTTATCAATTAGGTCCTGTTTAGATCATCCAATAAGTTTCATGTTTGCTTAACAAATAGTAAACACTTGTAAATGAGAGTAAAACCTAAGTAGGAGAACCCCTACTGAGCTATGAACTCCATAATTCCTGGTATCCACGCTAAGCCTTCTCCAGTGCTTCTCCTTCTTGTCCCAAGATCGTCGATCACGATTCACATTTCTCTAGAGAAGCTTCTCTCTCTAAAAGAATTCTCTCAAAATGAAGCCACTGATTCACCGGTTTTCAAATCACGCTTGCTCTTTTCGATGAATATGAAGGCTCACTATTTATACCTCCTGCCTTAGTGACTTAAAATCAAATTCCAAATGACCTCATGTCCTCTCTTTACTGTAGAATCGATATCTAAGACTACCTCAAATATTCATTTTCAATTATACATTTACTCATACCACTACTTACATACGAAAGTAAGTATTATATGCGACTCACGCATCGGGGGAATCGCTTATCAAGACCAAGAGCGTATGCTCAAAAACGTGTTTGACTCGACTATCTCTGGAATATTACGAGATTTGATAAGCAACTAGATTTCCGAGGATTGATTCTAACTTTAGGAAACTGCTTCATCATCCGAGATCTAGAGAACTAATTACCTATTTAACCGAAATTACAATTTCAGAATCTAATTCTACGATTTTGGTTCTTGGTTCCGTAAATTGAAAATTTTCGGTCTTACAGCATCCCTACTCGCCTAGCCCAATAGTCGCGACCTCAGACCGAATGTCCTCATGGAACAAAAGTCCTCCACTTCTTTCCCGAGCTCAAGAAGGGGCTGACCTTCCTTTTCTTTCTTGCTAAGACGATTAACTTAATGATCCCGGCATCATCAATCTCTCTATACCACAGCTGTGCTGGACCCATTGTAGAGTCCATATCCTGGCAAGAGAAGTCCCGCACCCATCAATGGGAACTTCACACCATCCTCAATTTCAACCTGGCCATTCGTAAACATAATCATCCCGAAATGTGCTAACTCTTCGAACTAGCCACTGTAATCCACAATCATATGGTCTTTAATATAAAATTTCCTCCAGAAACTCTGAGGCCCTTGGCACGCCTGAGCTTTTATTGTCTGTAAGAACTCGCTTCAAGGAGGAGCTCTCAAATCTCCCATGTCATTGTTCCTCCAAATTTGCGGAGGTCTTCACCTGAGTCCCACCACACACTGGACTCACCCTCCAGCTGAATGTCGCTAGTCAATCCAGTGCTCCGAGAAGCATCTCCTTACGCCAACACCTTTTCTATTCCGCGTGAACCAAATGGTCTGGCCACCATCAGTCCCTTCCTTTCCATAAATGTCGGAGGATGATGCGCTTGAAACCCCTGGAGGTTACTCGTCCCTCCTTGGCCCACCGTTGCATTAGTCCGTGTAGTGGTATCAGCCACAACACTTGCTTGCAAATTGATGTCAACTACAACGCCTATAGCCTTCCCATGCTAAATGTCTCATAGATCAAAGTTTTCAAATGAATGGCCTGCCATCACCCATGGACAACCTCCCGTCCGCCCCTTGAACTGCCACTTCACTGACAAGTCAAATAGGCAAATTGAGATTTCTTTTCGGTTTAACTAGCAGTGGCGTTAATTAATAATAGACCTCCACATCCCGAACTATTATGTTCATTTACTCGAACCCCAGTGTTATGTTTTAACCCTATGTTTCACATATTAATCCATCTATATATTATTCGTACACAAATCACCACACACATATCACACAAAGATGTTACTAATAAAACACTTGAACACATAACAATGCATGATCTAGACCCATGCCCATCAAATTTCTAGACTGCGGTACCTAAACTTGATACCTAGTCAGAGGCTTAGCTAGTATCGACTATACTTTATGGGATACCCACATTCGAGCTCCTTAGGTAATCATTTTACCTAAGCTCGATACTAAGTTGTGAAGCCGCATCAGATGTGACACATGCCTATTTGTGCCCTTGTGTAATCGCAGATCCAAGCTCCTCGTATACTGGGGTTGTGAAGCCCCCACTGGGGTCCCGCCATAAACCTCACAATCAAGAATTTTATTCCAGTTGTCTGCGACCTAAGTCTTCAAAATCGGACACTAACCACCCGTGACAACCGGTGTCACTCGAAACCACCTCCCCACACGTCCCCACGGACCCATTCATCCAAGTATTTAAATCTAAATTATGAAAGAAATTGAACAATTACAAATTGTAGGGTTCAATCACGCATCTCTCTTACTATAATTACATAACGAATTACTTTACACAACAGTCCAAAGAATTTTATAAAAACTTTATACAAAAACACTTTCACAAAAACAAGTCACTTGCGTCGACATGCCTACTTCCCTCTCTGAACCCACAAACACCCTCAGAGCGCTGGGTCTCAACCGCACCTCCAGCATCAAAGGTCCTACGATAGTGATCAATGCCCAAAGATAAATTCATAAGGGCACTCCCAAACCCAAACGCAATGCAATGGCAACCATGAAAACATCCAATCACATTCCATATAAATAATGCAATCTTATATGGAATATTACGTGTCATGCATGAGATGAGACTCCTCATGCCCACAACTCGAGTCCCGACCGACTCCCTCACACCTGCAATGCCAAGTGTGAAAACCAGTCATTGGTGTTTCACCCAATGACTTAACCCATTGGACAACTCTCCAATATTCATTTGAATTTTATTAAATCTCGCTTATTTCTGAAGCTGCGAATTTTAGCCTCACCGTTAGCTTCGTGACGCTTCCAACACTTTCGCGAACTTTCATCGCTGGATACATATGTCTGACCAAGAATAAAATTTGGGTCTTTCACCTTGGGGGGGGATCTGTCCCATCTTGCTTCACCCAAACACATGTGATTTATTATTCTTATTGTTTTACACAACCGTGAGTCTCGATTTTGGACATTGTCCCATTTCCGAGCTCACCACACATTCACCAAGAATGGTGAATAACCAACACCATACACACACACCCGACTTGATGCGATGTTACCGTGCATATGAAATGCATTTATGTCATTTCATGCTATGTCATGAATATGCATAATAATTATAAATTCCAGATAATTATATTTCCTACATATAATTTCCATTCATCACAATTTTCATGTTAATACATCACGCAAACACATATTAACATGATTTTTACACATAACAACATATTATTTATTTTTCCAACAATAACACACAAAATGGCCCAAATCTCGGACCCATATAAAACAGAGCACCTCTCGATCCCTTCACAGCCATAAACCATTTTTGGTTTCATTCATCAACAAATTACTATGATACCGAAAAATTTAACAAAATCCGAAGACATTAGTCCTGGGATTAAAACCAAATCTCAACCTAGTCCATGATTGCCCGGAACCAGTTCAAAAATTTTCCAATATTCAGTTCCAAAATGTTGGGACTAAATCACGCAGCCAGTTACGGCCCCAAAGAACGCCCATGTCATTAAATGACCTTTAGGCTAGAAAATAATCAAAGTAGGAAAATTCTCTACCTCGCGAAGTTTGATGAAACTCTAAGATTTTGGTACCCACACGTAGCTCGCGATGCGTGGATCGACTTTTCTTCTCAGACCATCGAGTTTCAACCGTCAAAAAGCCAGGAAAATCCCCATTTTCTTTCTCTCTCTTTCTTCCTCTCTCTCTCTATCCGTTTTTCTTCTCTCTCCTTCCTTGTTTGTTTTTCTTTTCCTCCCCCTATTTCCCTTCCTTTCATTCCTTATCCCACCGAATTCCCACTTTCTTCATGTTTGTTCCTCTCTCAATTTTCCATCTCATTTTCCTTTCCTCTTTTAGTCTCGTTTTCTCTTCTCTTTCTTTTTCTCATTTCTCCTCTTTGTTTCTTTGATCCTCATCCATCCACCGAATTTGTCAAAAAGTGGGGGAAACTTCCCCCCACTTTCCTCCATGCCACATGTCTTTACCATGTTTTTCTTCCTTATTTTCTTTATTTTCTTTTTCCCTTTTATTACATCATGCATCAGCACGGTTTCGCTTATGTGTCACTTTCCCGTGCCATATGACATCCTACACGATCATGTCATAGTGTCACCTCGACACCCGCTTGCTCAAAAAACGTAAATTCACCTGCCTTGGAATTCGACGAAATTTGACAGGGTAACAAAATTTCACGAGACGAATTCAACGATAGAATCTGTTTCGTCATCCGAAATCTAAAAAAATCTCAACTTTTCCTTTGGGACTATTTCAATAAATTACCGTTTTACTATTTTTTTGAAAAAATTAAATTTAAATTTTTGACGAGTTTTACAAGACTAGCTAATGATAAGGGCAGTCATCCTTTGAAAATTTTTGGCCAAAACTGAGCCAAGGGCCATGAAATATGAATGCACCCACCACCACCAACTACCTGGCTCATGCTGGCACCTCCTGTACTTATTGGACAAGGGAAATATCATAATTAATTAACTATGTAATTATTGGAGACCATACTTTTGAGTTTGGACGGATGAAAGATCATAGAGATTTAATGCCTCACTCTATTTAATCAGCATTCCCTTATTATAAGCACATGCATTGCATATAACCTAAAAAACAAAATACATATAATGCCATAGAGTTACTATTGAATTAAGTGCATTGATTAAAGGTTGTGTTTGTTTATTTTTAATTAAAGTTTTTAAATTTTAAGTTTGAGGTTCTTGTTGACCAAGCCCAACAAATTAGGTTATGTATATAGGAAGGATTGTTTTGTATTTATAAAATACGATTAGTTATAAAATTAATATAATAGTATGTTAGAGTTAAATTGGGTGTTCAAGTGGGTTGATCCCATCAAGTCCAATATATGGGAGGATCAAAGGGAGCAATTTATAACTCTTAGAGATTGTTCACAAAAAATGCATCACTAGAAAATGAGAGGAAAAAGGATTTCTTTTTCTCATTTTTTTCCTAGAAAATGATGTCTTCCTTTATTTATTGAAAATTGAAAACTGAAAAGAATCAACCCTCTCTTAAAATTTCCTTTTGTTTTCTTCATGAAAATATGAAAATATGAAGGTTAAGGCTCTTGTCCGGTAAGAAAATAATAATTATCGTCATTATAGTTCTAATCACAACTTAAAGTGAGGAAAATTAGTCAATAAAACGATGGTTCCTAGGCATCTCAAAGCATAACCTTAAGGCTCCGTTTGGAACCTATATATTACTAAGAAAAGAAAAATAGAATAAAATATTGAGAAAAAATAGAAGTAAAGAAAATTTGAAGGAAAATAAAAAATTGGTTTAAATTTTATACATTTATTCAAACTCATTTTATTTTATTGTCTCGATTATATAAGAAATAAGAAAATTAAAAGTATATAAAATTTTGAAGAATTTTAATTATATTTGATTTTTTTTATATTTTCCACGATTAAATCAAATATAAGAAAATAATTTTCCGTAATTTTTTTTCTTTCCATAGTACTTTCCGGTTTCCAAACGGACAAAAAAGAGTCATTACTACTTCATGTCACAATATTTTTAGTCCATTTTTCTAAATATACCTTTATAAAAAGATGAGTTTATATTTTAAAAATTGAAATTTTTATTTTGAACCCATTTATTTTCTACTTTTTCTTTACACCAAATTCATATTTTCAACAGATAAATTCACTTTTTATATAATGTTTAATTTTTAAAAAAAAATGAATAGCATAGAAAATCATAAAATTCAATCCTTTTAACATTATTTTTTTTTATAAAAATGTACTTTTGAAGAGACTCTTTTTAAGAAAATAAATACAAAATGTTTTGACCTTTGGATGCCATTTATTGATCAAATATAGCTTTGGACAACAATTTTTAGCTAATCATTATTACTCAATGTCAAATTTCCTTAAAATTTTCTATTTGTTTTCTTCTTTTTGGGAACTATACCTTAGATAGGTGAAATAAAATAAATTATGAAAATTTCTGATTACAAAATTAAAAATCACTTCTTTTTAATATATCAATAAATATGTTTGATATTTTTAACCGTGTACCCTTTTGTAACTATATAAAAAGTAAAAAGAAAATCATTATTTATTCTAAGACATGAAAGAAGATTAAAAACACAAATAAATAAATAAAAGAGGTGGGGTTCTTTTATGGAAACCAATCTTTATAGATCATAATTAAGAAGAAAGTGTCACATGTGTTTGATGCAGTCATGTTGTCAATTGTGATTTATGTTTGTAAGATCTCAAAATCTTTCTTATCTACAGATGTCTCCTTTGGAAATCTTTGTATTAGTTAAGTGGCATATTTTTATCAGGCTGATTCTTGCCATTATTGGATATCCTACTTACATTGAACTTAGTACCTAGGTGGTTGATTAATAAATAATAGTCGGCTATGAAATAATAAGTCTTTGATAAACACAATTAATCTTAGAATTCTTCTAGATGTGACAAGCATATGGAATAATTAGCACTACATGTGATAGTTGGTACATAGTATTAATAGTTATAGTGTTTTTTGTTGGTTGGCTTTATTAGCACAAAACTACTCCAAAATTAACTTGAATCCAAGATGTAGAATCTATGTCAAATCACGGGTTAACGGAGCTATTAGGACTTAAGTTTCTTTCTTGGAAGTGGCATCAAACACTCATATCTTTACTAATTAACCAATTTCTAAACATTAAAGAGATCTTGAGGAGATCTCACTTCCTCGTAATTTTTTTTAATATGTTATATATGTACAATCTTATTCCTTTTGGAGGAAACTGGTTTGGATTTTTATATTTATGAACTTGGGATCAAACTTTTATCATTGATTCGAATAGGTACTGATTGTTTTGGTAAAAAAGTTTCATTTAGAGAGATAGAAGAAGAGACAAACATTGAAATAGAAATATCATTTGATTGTAGGTTCTAGAAAAATAAATAAAGTTCCATTATTGAGTGATAAATGAGAAAAAATCGTGAAAAGTAATAATTCTTGCTACATTATATAGAACTTACGTGTCTTCATTGAACGTGGTCTTTTAATCGAATAATCATGCATCACATTCAAGAACATGATATATCTACCAATGTTTCCTCTTGTTTGTTGTCAATCTCTTTGGACTACCATTGAGGGTGGGGGTTCAGATGTGATGTCAAGAACCCAATTCAAGATAAAAAAAAGTAATTTAGAAATTAATTAATTAACTTATTAAGCGTAGTGTTTGTACCCAAATTTAAATTTGGCTTTGTTGGAAAAAATGGCTCGAAAGATTAGGAATTGAAATGATCTTGAGGTAAAATTAAAATTAGTCCTATAAACTCTTTTGTAATGGGTCCACATAGAAATGTAAGCCCATGAGGAGATGAAGATTATTTATTAAGTTACTCAAAACCATTAAGGAGTGAATTAGAAATTGCTTCCAAACATTATCATTTGAAAATGGTAACAAAAGGTTTAAGCTTTTGAAAAAGCTTGTGTCCCACATCGGATGGGAACAAGACTTTTAAAGGATATATATACACCTACCTTGTAGTTTGGCTCGCCCTAAGGCATCCCTTGGCTTTTGTGGAAGGGGGGAGGACCTAGCTCATGCTTGGTTCACCACACACGCCGCCACACACCCGCCCGCACCAGCCGGTTCGAGTCGGGCTTAAACTCATTTTTGGCGCCAACGTCAGTTGCTTTGCGACAGTGCAGTTACCATTTGGACGTCGCTGTTGAATCGACTGAGAGCAAGTCTATATATAGGCCACACAATCACTCATTTTGCATTCATTCATTCATTCTTCTGTTCCATATCATCTTCGTTTTGAGAGACCGAGTTCTGCATAATTTCTTGTTCGATAGCCAACAAAAAGAAGTGCTTTCTTTGTGTTGGGAGATCATTTTATCCTGGGAGACGAATTGCCAATAACTCGAAGCACCACTGTGAGGGCAATAAATTGTCTTAAGGAGATTGTGTTCAACACAAGACTTGATCATTCCTGATTTCTGTAAACAGGTTCCATCAGTTTTCATTAACGTTTTTATTTGTTCGTTTTATCTATTTCTCATAGTCATACTGATATAGGCTCTAGTTTCGTTATGTTCTATTGCTACTGCCTAACAGGCTTGACCTAATGTGTATTTAAATTTGAGCCTAAAACCATTTGAGTAAGCCCATGTAAAAGGCTCAAGGGTATTTTTGAAGTTTAAATCTTTTTCTAAAAATCAATGAGTAGAGGATAGTGAGATTTTTTCTCAAAATTAGAAGGTGCCAAGAGGATGTGGGTAGTTACTTGCGGTGGTGAAGAAAACTTTGGGAGCAAGCCCCTCTAATGGAGACGTGGGTAGTTACTTGAAGAAGTGGGAAGAGTGAAGAAAATACAGGACTGATCAATTATTTAAGGACTCCGATAAAGGGAGGAGAGCTCTCACGAAAAATGGACCAATCAACCAACCAATCATCAATCAATCAACTCAACAAGCAGTAATGACAATCTACTTCAGCATTTCTTAGCTTTCATCAATTTCCAACATTCTATTTTCTAGTTATAGTCAGGTTTCTTTCAATTCTTGAGCATTGTATCGTTTCATTCATTCCTATTGCAATTTAACATTTCCTTCAACTTTTAGTCTAGCACGTTCGCCACATGCTTTTATTTTGTATGTTAGAGTGAAAATCACAAAAATCACCAACATATTTTTGGCAAGCCCAATGGGACCTATCTTAGTGAAGATGCCACCAAAGTTGATAAATAAAATCGTTTTGGAGTCTTAGGGCTCAGGATTTGATGTTGTAGAAGCAGCACAAGAGGGATTAGTTCTATCCATGGTAGAAAAATTGGAGAAAAATGTAGCAAGTTTTCTCCAAGAGGAACATGCATCAGACAACCCAACTGGACAAGAAAGGACATTAGGCATAGGTAATGTAGATGTACCTATTCATTTCCCTAATGCTATTGAGGAGTTTCATGCTTTGATTGAGGAAATGAAGAACCAGAGCTTGATGACCACTTGATGTCTTGAAGAAAGAATGGTCACACAAACCAAGACTATGGCTAACCAAGTCAAAGTTTCCTGTTAAACAAACCAAACTCGGGCTGAGCGCCAAATAAGGCCAGAATGAGAAACATGCCAAAACAATAATCGAAGGTGCCAAGACCGTCAGGGAAGGACTAAACAATAATCTCATCACAAGTGAAGATCTGAGGCGCATCTTAGGAGTTGTTAGGACAATGTAGACAAGAAGTTTACGGATTCATGATGAGCTTAAAAGTCATCTATTTTAATCCATTTTTCTGTTTGATTTTCATCCGAAAAGGAATAATTAATATGCAGTAATTATGAAGAAACTCACCACTTATAGTTACATAGCGGAGTGTGAAAGAAAAGAAGAAAAAGCAAGAGAAAATGCAAGACCTGGAGTAAAAATACGTAAAATGGCAGGCGTAAATGAAAGCAAATTGCAACCAATGTCGTTAGCTACTAGATCATTCACTACGCAGTCGCACATCAGAAAATTCAAGGAATTGATGCGTGTCATGGCTGCATTACAATGTGCAATCAAGACTAACTGTGAGACTTAAGAATGATGTCGACAACATCGCGGATGTTTAATTAAGATCGATGTCGCGACAAGGATGGAGGTCGTGGACAAGAGAAGCACCTCGACGCTGGCGACATGTTTGAAAAGATGAACCGAGCGTGATTTAAGCCGTACGCTGGCTGCAGGACCGACGTCAGCGACACCAAAGCAACCGCTTTGCCGCAAGGCCATAACTGGCTGTCGCGACAAGAGATCGAGGTCGCCATTACGAGACTTGCTCACGGAAAGCTAAAAATTCCACAGCGGGATGTCGCGATAGTGGATTGATGTCGCATATCGTAAAACCATCGGCCAGCGTCGCAGAGACTTAGTTTCGGCGTCGCGACAAAGAGATCGGACGGTCGCACATAAGAAGATACCAAGCCACGCCATACCTTAAAGTTGACGCCGCTGACAAGAGATTGATGTCGCGACATCGTGAACCATCGCGGAAAGCTTCAAAACATTAGTCATTGCCACGATGGGCGGATTGAGGACGCGACATCGAACACCAAATAAGCCTGCAGACTAAAGTCGATGTCGCTGACAAGAGATCGATGTCGCGACATAAGAAGACACAAGTTCAAGGCTGCGTGAGACCTGCTTATGTCGCGACAAGATCGATGTCGTATTACTCCAGGAACGACCAATTCAAAGCCGCAGTTACAGCGATGTCGCGATAAGAGATTGATGTCGCGACATCGTAAATCACGCCAAGGACCGCTAAGACATGACCGAAGCGTCACGACAAAGACTTGATGTCGCGACATCGCAGTTCGTTGCGCTTAAAACTCCGCGGAGCCATGTAGATGTCGCTGACAAAGATTGATGTCACATCGAAACCATCATTTAAAGGTCGCAGAGAATAAGGTCGGGCGTCGCTGGCACGACCTGTCGCGACATAAGGTGCTCGCAAGAAAACAAAGGAATATCACACTTACCTGAGCAATGCTGCAACAAGTGCCAAACTAATCATGTCGCGACAAGGGCTTTGAGGTCGCGACCGAACAAAGAATAATGGGCGCTCCATCGGAAATCCACAAAGATCAGATTGAATTGTGGCCCAACTGTGACCCTATAACATGGTCACATCAACGTAGTGCAAATTTCTCTTGGCGACTTTGAAAGAGTGATCCGACACAAGGCCTCGTGATTTTTTTATTTTTCTTTTCTTTTCTTTTTTTTCGTTGTTTTCGTTTTCTTTCCATTTTATTTTAGATTAGATTAGCGTATTTCGCTCTACCTGGATTCGAACGCAATAGTAAAGGATCGGAAATAATGTAGATGTATATTTCTTAAATATTGCCCGGGGTTGTTCGAATTCCGCATAAATTTCGGGATTCAACACCCCGCCCACGATTTACAAAGGGAGTTTTTGGATCGCTGAAGCCAATGTACGGGTATAATCAATAATTTAGAAACCCAAATTTTCCATCGAATTGACGTTACTGTCGGAAATAATCTTTCCTGCAATATTTCATTCATAATAGCTGAACTTCAAATGTTAAATCGACTTCGTCGTTTTGGCGTGGTTATTGGAATTGATTCCAATTTCGCCAGACTCCATAACGAGGTCGTTTCAGCTCGATTTCCCCTGTGAGGCCCTCCGGGTGACACAGAGAAGGCATTCCTGAGAGTAAGAAACAATTTCGGGAAGGTATTTGAACCTGATATTGCTGATCTAATGCGCTCTGTATATTTAAATCAATACATCCTCTTCTCGCTTGTAACCGAGAATGAGTTGAGCAGTTATAAATTTAAGTAGACAGAGTTCAATTCCTAATTCGACAAAGGAATCTCGATCCCGTGTTAGCAAGGATCTAATCAAGGAAAGAGTAAGCTTATTCTAATTTTGAGGGTGAGGAACAAGATAGTGCAACCTCAAAGAATGGACTCACTTGAAGGAGCTCTCAAGTCCAGTCCATGTTGTGGGTAAGGAAGTATTGAGAAAGAAAAATACCCGTAACAAGGGCAACTAGTTTTAAAAGTGCTTATTTCACCCCGTGTTCGAGAGAATCAAGTACAGAGATAATGAATCGTGCGGGTATGCAGAGATCCACCACACTATATTAATCCTGACTATTTAAGATCTCGTAGCTTTAAAACCAAAGATGCAAAGAGATGCATCAGAGGAATTGATTCTTCACAATAGCTTCGATTATTCAATGTTTTCGAGATAACTGCAAATCTTAAATTTGTTATTTTGATATTTCAATATTCACTCATTTACTGCTCATCCATTTTTCTTTACATCATTCATTTCAAGCTTCTCAAAGCAAAATTCACTATCGTATTATCGCCCAAATAGTATGGAGCTTAAGTAGTTGGGGCAGTTGATTGAAAAAATTCGAGATCTCGTTGGATTCGATATTCCACTTAAATCCATTTTATTACTGTCGACCCGCGCATCATAGTGATAATTTTGGATCAAAACCACACGAAAATGGTTTATTCTTATAAAAATATCTTTTAATCAAGTAATTACTTAAGAAACTCACACTCAATTTAATGGTTTATTTCTTGAGATTAGACAATAGTCCTTGTTAATAAGTCTCAAATTTGAATAGGTGTTTTGATCCATAACAATTTATTGATGTAGTCTTAACGAGTCTTATGGTATTGTTGCCGGGGATTAGATAATAGTCCTTAGGTGATGATGTTATACACTTGTGTACACACTCTGATCCAGTCAACAATCTACAAGGAAACAATCTGATGAACTCGAGAGGCACCACCCTAGGAATTTTCATGAAGCAAGTGAATCTCACCGCTCACCAACACAAGTTGAAAATCGTTATCTTCCTCCTCATACAAGAGAGGATGGAACTTCAGCGAATGTTAATGATGAATGTTCTAATCTTGTTATAACAATGGTTCCTTAAAGGTTATTTGCTAACACCTGACTCAATTACAACTGGGTACCTGTAGACACTGTACGCTGGGGCGTGGGGCGCTGTTCAGCCGCCCTTAGAAGTGAAGTACTAATAGAAGGCCCGATGAAATTCCCGATCGCGTGCGACCGCGACCTCTGCAAACTTTGAGGCAATAAGGGAGCGATATAAGGCTATACGGAGCCAAGCATTGAACCAAATTAAGTCATCAGAGCTGTAAGTCATGCCCCAGACAAGAAGAATCCTTAGCTAAGGGGGTATAGAATTCTTGAATTCTCTTTATTCTCCAGAGAAGATGGGCAATCCACTTCAGAGCATGTGACTAAGTTCACAGTGCAATGTGGAGAATTTCACATACTTAAAACTCAGGTTGTTTCCTAACTCATTAACATGAGCTATTTTTACTTGGTATGCAACATTGCCAAGGAATTATATTATGAGTTTGTAGGAAATGGAGAGACATTTCACACACAATTCTTCAAAGCTAAACTTGAGATTTGCATAGTAAAACTATCAAGGGTAACGCAAGGGGTGGAGAACCAGTATATTCATTCATTGCTCGTTTAAAAAGAATAAGGAATATATGCAAAATTCATCTCCTGGAAACGGAGCACGTGAAGATGGCCCAAAGGGAACTTGATATAGAGCTAAGGAAGAAATTTCAAGGTATGGAGTTCAAAAAAAGCGGGAGCTATAGAACTTATTATGATGTTTAGTCTGAAGAATTATTAGTGAAGAAAATCAACAAGAAGACCTCATGGACTTTTATAAAGACCATGAAGAAGTAACAATAACGGAGCTCCTGGATGGATTCATGTTTGCAAATCTGATGGAAAAAACACCACACACATTGTAAAGAGTCCATGGACATATCTATTACAGTCCAGTGCCGTGGTGTGGCAAAATCCTGGAGAGGATCTTTGTGGATTTGCTATTTAAGGAAGGAAGAATTAATCATTTTCCCAGGATCATAACTCATTAGCAAGAATGAGCCCAGAGGAAGAATGTACTATCAGTATCTGACCCTTGGATCTTGTATGATATGTTGAGTTTCTGAAATATTATCATGACCAGGATCAAATGTCAGATATGGGTTGGAAAAGATAATGGTGATTGATGGATCATTTAATGAATGATTTCTGATACAACATAAAAACTACTGGAGATTTTACAGTTGCTAGTACAAAGAAGGGTACAGAAGGCCCTATAAAATTTAGATAAAAGTGTAGTTCACAAGCAATATTTAATTTATGTGGATAATTTGGTAGCAAAATGAAGAGTGTCTGCAACCAAAGAAATGAAAAAGAATGGAAGGTATCCATATCATTCATGTGACGATTCAAAATAGGAAATCAAGAAGAAGAAATTCTCAAAGGGAAATGATGTTTTTCCAAACGAGAGACATGCTTCTCTGAGGAAAAAAGGCATCAATGATCCTTCAAGGAGGAAAATGCCTCCAAGGTTTGTAATCCCTCCTCTTATCTCACTTGGACAAGAATGGCATGTGGTGAAACATAAAAAATTTCCTCAAATGCTCAACAGAACCCTAAAAAGGGATGCAGAGACAGAGAGCTATGGAAAAAAGGCATCTACCTAAAGAAATGCTAGAGGGAAAGTCAAAATAAGCAAAGAATCTGAAAGAAGAGGTGATGTCGACTCCAAAGAAAACCAAATTTGGAAGAAAATCTATAGAGGATGGTTAGTCTAGTTGCGGATCTACTGAAGGAATGGCTGAAGAAAGCCTAGTAGAAGTGAAAAAAGAGCAATCTCTAGTAGATAGTCAGAGGGTGATCATCATTGACTCCTCTACAGGAAATAGGGCCCAAAAGGTTATACTTGAAAAACCTACTGAGAAAATGACAAGGCATATAAGACCTCTCTATGTGAGAGCACACTTTAACGACAAACTAGTGTCCAAAGTATTGGTTGATAATGGATCAGCGGTCAACGTGAAGCCATTAAGGATGTTGAGAGCATTAGGAAGGAATATTAATGACCTAATTGAAACAAAAGTATCTATATCAGCCTTCACTGGGGAAATCTCAAAGACTTTGGGACTCCCTATTGACATCACTATGAGTAGTAAGACCACCTTATTAGCTTTCTTTGTAATTAATTATACTGCTAATTACAATGCTTAATGCTTTGCTAGGCAGAACTAGATTCATGCCAATAGGTGTGTGCCGTCCTCCCTTCACTAATTTTTGCTTTTTTGAAAAGGTGATGAAGTAGAAGTAGTATGGGCAAACAAAGAACCTTTCATTGCAACTTTAGATTCTATTGAGACTAGTTATTATGATCAAGAGTTTGGTCCAATAAAATTCAGAGGTAAGAAGAAGGATGGGGTCCAAGGAAAATATACATGGATCCTAGAGATGTTGGTGAAATCCAAGACCAAGCTGCCAAACTTCTAAAGATAACTACTATCGTGCCTTTCATACCAATAAGTGGACCGATCATTGAGGAGATCGATGACTAATTATTCTCATGAAGATAATGCGGTCACTGCAACCGCGACATTCAAAATGCAAATGCAACAAATTACTGAAAAAATTACATAAAAGCAGTTTCAAGGCATTTTTAGAGTTGAAGTAATTTATGAAGAAGAAGCAGATGAAGATAAGGAAGAAATTCAAATTTAAGATTTGGAGCAAGCTCCTCCCAAAATGGAAGACAACAAGCCTCAAGTACATGATCATATGGAAGAAGTCAACCTCGGCACTATGGAAGAACCAAGGATTACTTACATTGATTCTCTATTACCACTCGACTTGAAGGAAAAGATCACTCCAATATTGCAGGAATTTAAAGATTGCTTAGCTTGGCATTATGATGAAATGCCATGATTGGACATAAACCTTGTGGAACATCGCCTTCCCATTAAGCAAGAGTTCCACTCCTTCCAACAACCACCTAGAAGGATGTCCAAGGAAGTAGAGTTGAAGACAAAGGAAGAAGTTGAGACAATTTTGAAGAGCAAATTCATTAGGCTTACAAGGTATGTATAGTGGTTAGAAAATATTGTTCTGTGATGAAGAAAAATGGAAAACTTCGGATATGTGTAGATTTTAGAGATTTAAATGTTGCTACTCCTAAGGACATGTATGTGATGCCTATAGCAGACATGTTAGTTGATTCCGGTGCTAATAGGAATTGTTGTCCTTTATGGATGGTTTTTTTGGTTACAATAAGATTTTAATAGCAGTAGAGGATATACCTAAGACCACCCTTAGATGTTCTGGCTCCATAGGGACATTTGAATGGTTGGTCATGTCTTTTGGTCTTAAAAAATGCAAGTCGCGACTTACGAAAGGTGATGATCTATTTAAATGAAATGATAGTATACGTGGAGGTATCACGTTGATGATATTGTGGTAAATCTAAAAGAGGCAATGAGAATGTGGACCATCTAAAGAAAAGCTTTGAAAGGATGAGACATCATCAATCAAAGCTTAATCCACTCAAATGTGCATTTGGAGTTCGTGCCGGGAATTTTCTTTGATTCCTAGTTGACTAAAGAGGGATATAAGTGGATATGAATAAAGAAAATGTTATTACTTCAGTCAAAACTCCACAAAACAAGCAAGAACTCTAGAGGTTCTTTGGTTAGGTACATTATTTGAGAAGATTTATCTCTAACATGGCAGGTAAAACCAAGAAATTCTTCTTCCTCAAGTGTTCCAAGAACAAACTCTAGAAGCTCTCCAAGAACAAACCCTAGGGTGTTTCCACCCAAAGGGAGCTTGTTCTCCCAAAAAAAATCCCAAAATCCGTCCTATCAAGTGTTTCTCGGGTTTGAGCTTTAAAACCCTCAATTATGAGCTCAAAATGGGCTGAAAATCGACCCAAAACCAACCCCGAACGTTGCGACGTCGTTTGGAAACGTTACGACATCGGGATGTTGCATTTCTACAGCTCTTTGCAATGTCATGACGTTGTTGTAGCTTTCCTGTTTTTGCACCAACTTTGTAAGGCCATAACTTTGTCATCCGAACTTCGATTTGGGTGAACTTGGACTCGTTGGAAAGCTTAGAGAGTGTAGAATCTAGATATAGTCATAAAGAACACTTTAGAAATTATGATAAAGACGTAAGTTACAAAATGCTCCAACTGGTCACTTTTGAGCTCTCTTCTCTTCTTCCTTCAACTACCAAGAGTCATAACTTGATCATTTGAAGTCCAAATGGAGTGAATAAGGTCTCTTTGGAATTCCTGAGAAGTCTCATATCCATCCATATAAATATTGTAGCCATTTGGGATCATCTTATACCTAAAAACATCAAAACATAGTAGTTGCTATTGCATGTGTAGTTTGCTGATTTTTGGGCTTTATCTCTTTGTTTTTGCTCCATATTGGCTCATGGTTGACCTAATCACAAATTGAACATTTAGAGCATTAGATACTTATTTATATAATAAAAATACAAAAAATATAAGCAAAATATATTGATAAAATGAGTATAAAGTATAACTCATCACACCACCAAACTTAAATCTTTGTTTGTCCTTAAGCAAAGGAAACACAAACATAAAACAAAAAAACACTAAGATAGATATGGGTATGAGTATGGTGCTAGTACAAGTTAAGAGAAACCTTGGAAAAGTTCTAAGAAAACATGTTAGCCAAAAAGGGGATCCCAAAACATTTATCATCTCTATAAGACAAGGCATTCAAATGGTATGTTGATCAAGACAAGTTTGCCCAAGCCTCTGATAAATCTTTCTAAAAGGGACTCGGTGTAAATGATGTTTTAGGTCTCAAATATAGACTAAGGTTCAAAACACTCTTCAACTAAACTCAACTCACTCTATTTGAAAGAAAATTAACCAAAATAGGATAAGAACGCACCCTTTATTCAACAACTAAATCTCAAAAGTAGGAAGCAATGTTAAGGAGTATTAGAAAAGTGTCAATGTAACGGGGATCCATCGGTGACTCCCCACCAGTTGGTTAAGGGCACTGGGCATTTAGTTCCCCTCGAACACTCAACTAAAAACCAAAGCACCTACTTATGAGTAAAGTCACTTATTTGTTGTTTTTTTTTTCTTTCTTTTTCTCTTTTTTTGCTTTTCTTTTTCTTTTTCTTTATTTTCTAAGATTTTCTTTTGTTTTTCCTTTTCTTTCTTTTCGGTTGGGGACAATGGAAATCCTCTTTATTGAGGTGTCCCATCACTATAGAAGTTAAGATTTCTTAAGATAAGTTCAATTTGAGAAAAAGAGGTTGGAGCCAAAGTGTATAAACGAGACCTAGTATGTGTGTGCGTAGTAGTTTCATTAAGAATTGATTTCTTGAGAAACAATGGGGTTATTCAAGCTAAGTCTCACACAACCAAAAGATGCATTCAAGTCCTAAATCAAAGAAATGCACAGGTATCCCAAATTTGACTAAGAAAACAATTCAAGCAAAAAACCAATGCATTCTTAAAACAATTACTGAAACTTAGCTCAACTCATATGAGACCTGAAATAAACAAAAGAAGAAAGAAAGAAAAACACATACAAATAACAGCAAACTAAAAGAAATATAAAACAAATAAGGAGATAAAAAAGCTAGATTTTTTGAAAAATTTTGAATTCTCTTGAATTCACCCCCAAACTTAGATGCTTATTGTCCTTAATGTGAAACAAAATCAATAATGGATAATGAGTACTCCCCTAAGGTTGATCAAGTCTCTGGAAGTTGCTCCAATGAATATGGCTCACTTTGGAGGCAAATGTAAAACTCGGGAAATAGTGAAATTTTCAAAAATGGTAAAATGATCATAATAGTAATAAATTGTCATAATGGTTCAAGGAAGCCTAGAAAATTCTCTAGATCTCAGATGAAGAAATGGTGCTTGTGGATTAGAATTGGAGTCTCGTGAAATCTAGTGACCAGAGAAAGTTAAGTCAAATTCTAAGATGGTCGGGAATGTTTTACGATTTTTTGGGTGATAAATTGCTAGTGACTTCAGGGACGAGATTTTCACAAAAATCTTGGAAGTCAGGAAATGGCTTGCGCTAAGTTCATGTAAAATAAATTGAACTGAAAAAAAAAATTTGTTTCGGGGCAGAAACGGACCCGCATAAGAGATTGACACATGGTTAAAAAAAAAGTCAAATAAAAGAAAAAAAACGAAACAAAATGGTTGGAAGCATGTTCGACAGAGAGGGAGAGCAAGAATAGAAAGAGAAGAAGTTTTTTTTTTCTCTTTCTTCGCTTCTCTCTAAGATCTAAGAAAATCAGATCTTAGGTTTTCGTCGGAGCAAAAGGCAAAGTTGGTCCACGCATCGAGAGCTACACGTGGGTACCAAATGTGACGCCCCCAACTTAGCACCCGGTATCAAGCGAGGGTGTCATTTTTTATTTTTTATTTTTTATTTTTTTATTACTATAAACTTATAAACTTTAAGTTTGTTCAATCATAGACTGTTAAACATTTAACTTGTATTATATCTTGTAGCAGCGGATTACAAAATATATATACAAGCTCCATATATGGAAGTGTTCAACATTTACAATATTTACATTGTTTACAAAAGAAACAAAAATACATATACATTAGACCAAAAGGTCTTCAAGTGGGCACCTAGTGATGTGTGGCCTTTGATTGATGATGTGGATTGTCCTGTCCTCTGGTTTCCTCTTCTGTACCTACACAGATGAAACACCCGTGCTAAGCTTATAGCTTAGTGGGAAATCATACTCATGGACGAACTCTAATAAGAGTCATCACACTTTACACATATACATATACTTATTTCGTATTCCATACTTGTCATATATACATGTTTTTATATGTTTCATACATATAATTTATGTATGCAATCTGCTCTTTCTTATCATATCATATTTCATTTCATCATTTACACTTTTCTTCTTATTCTTGTCAACATGTACTTGTCCTGGTTACATATCTCCTATAACGATGATATGCTTCTCATATCATGTCATATATCATATACATCTCATTTGCATATATGACTTTATTTTGTTTTATATTTCCGTATGCGCAAAACCTTAGAAGTGGATAAATGAAACTATAAGGGCGGAAACACTTAGCCTCCTTATGCAAAAGCGGAGTGGTCTATAAGGGCTCGAAGGTGCTATTATCATTGTACAAGACAATAGCCATCTATAAGGGCTCGAATCTTTGTTATGTGACCCAAGCAGGGGGCGATTGATCGATATGTTGGACTTGTTTTTTCCTAATAGGCATGCCCGTCTATCCTCTACTAGGTTCCTACAGGGACAATCCATGTGCTGTATTTTATTTTGATTATACTCCTTATTTCCGAATGATTATTTTCATCCGGTAATCATATGCGATATTTTCACTCATTTATTCGTATCTTTGCATTTTTCATATTTCATTATATGCATGAATAACTATGGTTACCATGTATGCTTATGACCTATTTACTATCATTACAATATCAAGCTATACATGGATGGATTCTAGACTCAAAGGGCTTTCCATAGAGTCCAAGAACATTCAAAACGGAGTTCGGATGAAGAAGTTACGTCTGTCCGAATTTGGAAGTTTCCTGAGCGATGACCCAAGCGAGTACAGGGCCCACTATTTTCATGATTTATGGACTTAATGCTGGGTTTAATATTATCAAGATATATGGATGGATTCACAGACTCAAAAGTCTTTCCGCAAAGTCAAGAACATCACAAAGCGAGTTGGACCGAAAGTTATGACCGTCGTTGGAGGCTTGTGCGGAGTTTCACGCAGTGCGTACCCAGGGCCTCATTTTTGCTTGACCCGCGCAATAGGCGTGGCTTCCTTTGAACGACATGCTGAGAGCTCCTTGGCAGCTAAATTTGTCTCATTTTGACCAAACCATCTCGGAACAATGACCCTTGTCCTGTACAATATCCTCCCAATTGAGGCCCTGAGAGCATGCCATAAACAGCCTGGCTGTCTGCAAAAAACATAGCATAAAACCATCTAATCAATCAAAATCACCCAAGTAAGGAATAAACAAGTTCAAAATCCATACCTCAATTACCACAAAAGCATAGCCTCCATACAAGTTCTATGAAACCTTAGTAGTTCCAAACTAAAGTCTAACAAAGTCCATACAAAATCCCAAACTAACCATAAAACCCATACTTCCATACTAAAATCCATCCTCGAGGGAAGATTTCATGCCTCTAACAAGTAATCACACTCTTTAACACTGAAACCCTATCTCAGGAGGAATTTCATATAAAGTCCACAAATTCACACCAACCCACCAACAATCACTTACAAACCATACAAATCTGGTTCCAGCCACCCAAAACCATACTAATTCCATACCTTTGCTCTTTTTTATCCTTCCTTCTTTCTTCTTCTCTTCTCTTCTTCTTCTTCTTCTTCTTCTTCTTCTTCTTCTTCTTCTTCTCTTTTTCTCTTCTCCCCTTCTCTTCTCTTCTCTACGTTTTTGCCCTCTAAAATGAGAGACCAAATGAGATATTTTGATTCCAAAATAAGGCCATGTTTGGCCTTATATATTGAATTCTTTTTATTTTTTTCATTTAAGTCCTTCATTTCTCATCTATTCTCAATTTCAACTTTTCATCCTAATTGCAATCTTGACATCTTATTTTCTACTAGCATATATTCTTATTAAATTATGACTATGGGTCCTAAATTGGTGAATGACCAATTTACCCTTGTCTTTTATATAAATTCCAGGTTTCCGAAATTTTCTTTTTAGCCTTATTTTATTCCGGAAAAATATACTTTTACTTTTATTATACCCTAAACATGTTATAGAACTGTCATGGTATAATTTGGGGTGTTACAACTCCCCCACCCTTAAGAAATTTAGGTCTAGAGTACACCTAAACGAAAAGTTAAGGATCTGCACTTTCATAATTTTGAAGAGTTAAGGAATCTTTTGCACTTTCAATTAGCCACAGCTCCAGTAGCTTCTTACATATACGTGTCTGGAGCGCTTTCCTGTGGTCTTGCTTATTCTATTGTTTCACCTCTGAGTAGAAATAACGACTCTTTATCATAGCTGACCGTGCGCGCCTTACATCACCTGCTGGTAGTATGGAGCTCATCAGAGCGGTATCTCAGGAGGCGTTATTGACGAGCCACATTGTAATTGACGGTCAGAGAAAGTCATGAGCAGATAGCCTGAGGCTAATTATTAAAACATATAGCCCTACAGACCTCAGTTTCAATTTTCACTTTTACTATACCGTAGAATTTTCTCCACAATGTTCACTTTTAAAAACATGCAATCACCGAGCTTACATCTACATATCCTTTCTCTTAAATTAGCATAAGATAGCATGCATCATGTGACTTTTAACTCTGTTTGAATAATATAAACTTTTCTTTGATGTCTTTACTTCATCGGGACCAATAATCTTGTCTTTCGTTGACTACGTCGACCATGGGGTTACACGTGTACCATTGGCTTCATCGAGAGACCATGCAATCTTGGACTGGTAACTTTCTTCATTAGCAAATTCCACTAGTGGAATGTACCTATCTGACCAGGAAAATCTAATGTCAGGCTGGAAACATCTTCCAACACAAGTACTCTTCGGGTGTCCATGATTAATTCCTTCAGAGCTTTTAGTAAACGGTGGATGGTAGTGGGTTTATTATCAATAAGGGAATCCCATGCAATGATAATTTCACTCACATAAAGTTCATTAGGCGATCCATGGAGTGATCGAGTCGGACCCGAAGTGGCAGTCTTAGTCAATCTTGTCCATGGTACAGCTATATGTTTCCTTTGGGTGAGGAAAAGCGGATCACGAAATCCGTAAGTAATATTATCACTTCATTTGGGGTGGAGGATTGATAAGCAGGATGGTACTTACGGTGTTCAGCCTTTCTTTGTGTACCGTCGAACAGGCACATGCTGAAGTATCGCTTGCTGTTCTCGCGCTGGTGATCTTATTGCGTATCACAGGCCTACGTCTTATTACCTGGGGTCAATGGTGAAAGCGAGTATTGTGGTTTCATATAATATCTTTATTTCTTAAATCCATAACAATTGATTACATAATCTACTCTTATATAGTAAACCTCTAGCTTTCATCGTAGCGCTAATCATTCTTGTCTCCAATCTTGACTAGCCCGAACTATCTTATAACTTATTATCTTTAAACATTTACTATCATTTGTAGTAAATTATAACTTTCAATTGACAGCCAATTTTATCGGAATATAAATCTCGGTCATAATATTTTAAAGTCAAGCATAAATCATTTTCTACTGAGGCATCGCCCTTCACGACTGCTTTTCCGGGTGGTAGTCGATTATGTAGTCGCAATCCTTCATGATTCTAACATAAGCGTTGCCTCGAGTTGAATCTTTTGAGTTAGCGATATTATACTCTTATGAGCGGTGAAATTACCATTTTTCTCCTTATAAATGTGTGTCGCGAATTTTCAAGCGAACCTTCTTGTAACTCCGTCCTTCATGTGGGATAGTTTTGCTCCATGCGGTTTCCCGTCACGGAAGCATAAGCCATGCTGCATCCTGTTATACACATCCCGAGCCTATCACCAAGCATCATACTTACGCAATTATACTCACACCCATTAAGTGAATGACACAGTTAGCTGACGGTATTTCACTTTTAACTGAAAATCCCAGATTGGCATATCATCCGCTCGAACTTCACCTTTGCAGGAGTAATCTTGTAAGTAAGGATATATGCTTGAAAATCATATCCTGATCTGTTAATAACGACGAACCGAGGAAACTTTTCACCTCGGTTACAGCTGAGAAGTTTCCAATTCATGACTTCTTGATTTCAACAGGTCCACTCTAATACCTTGGTAGATAGAATGTGACTAGGAATACTTACCATGCTTAAATCGAAACTTTCATAACTGCAAATAATTTAACTTCTCTGTGATTTGCGATACTATACTGAAATGGTGTTTATGTTCATTACATCCTTGAATAAGCAAGAGATGTCATCATTGATACCACCACGAAATTGATCCCAGTAAATTGAAAATACATTCATTAGATCATCATCTTATTTAGGAGCATTGAGTATTAAATGGCCTTACTAAAAGTCATAATAAGTAATACTTGGGTTACGAAAGCTAGTTGAGACCTTGACCTCTTTACGGGTGATAATATCGATATAGATCTATCTTGAAAGACACTTTCCTTCCAGTTGGTCGAATAAATCCTCCCATTCTTAGCACGAGATACTTATTCTTAGCGTCCTTTGTTTATTTGTCGGTAGTCGATACACATCCAGAAGAATTGCCATCTTGTGTAACAAATAAAGCAGCGCACCTGGGTGAGACAGGTCGGATAAAACCCTTATCCAGTAGCTCTGTAGTTGGTCTTGGCTCTTCAGTTTGGTTGAGCATACGGTGGGTGCACTGAAATAGGAGTCATTCCTGTACTACTTCAATAAAGAGATCCGCTACAACAATTGGCCTCCGTGATTCCTCGGGAAGCCACATCGGGGGCTCCACTGATATAGGAATATTTCGAATTTACTTTCTCTTTGGGTGAGAATCAGAAGCGGAAGCTGACCTTTTCTCAGAAAATGTCGGGCTTTCATAGCTAAAATAACTTTCGGTATTGGTTGGATCAGATACCTATCTGTAACCGGATGGAGTGAACATTTAAGCAGACTATGTTCTTATCCTGATCAACTGTATTTTATGTTTGGATAGCAATCCATTCTAGACAATATCTGAAAACAAGGACACATCCGCATTAGACGACATTGCTATGTGATGCATCCTTAATCTAAGACTCTTGAGCTTGCTACAAACCTAGGCTCACATTCTCTGTAAGCTATGAGCCCCGACTGAAGCCTGGTGTCGGCGAGG
This sequence comes from Tetrastigma voinierianum, assembly GCA_016808115.1. Taxonomy (NCBI): domain Eukaryota; kingdom Viridiplantae; phylum Streptophyta; class Magnoliopsida; order Vitales; family Vitaceae; genus Tetrastigma; species Tetrastigma voinierianum. The sequence continues at coordinate 660,742 of JAEQBH010001483.1, forward strand.
GTGTCGTTTTTTTGTTACTATAAACATAAACTTTAGAAAGCTTGTTCGATGTTATAATATTCTGGCTTATTTAACTTGTATTATATCACATGCTTGGTAGTTACAAAAATATATATCTGAGAACAATATATGGAAGTGTTTAACATTCTGATATTTACATTGTTCGAAAGCAATACATATCGTATACGAGGTCTTCGGTGGGCACCTGATGATGTGTGGCCTTTGATTGATGATCACTGAGGATTGTCCACCAAATCTCACAGTTTCCTCTTCTATACCTACACGGATGAAACACCCGTGTTAAAGCTTATAGCTTAGTAGGGAAATCATGCTAAATGAGCATTCTAATAAGGTCATCACACTTTGCACATATACATATCATATAACATATCATATACTTATTTACGTATTCCATACTTATCATATACATGTTTATGTATGTTTCCACTTTATATCATTTACACATGCTTATGCAATCTTATATTTTCTGTCATATCATATTTCGTTTCATTATCGATTACGCTTTTCTTCATATTCTTGTCAACATGTGCTTGTCACCGGTTTTATCGTATGTGATGATATTAGCTAATATCATGTCGCCTATCTATCGCCATACATCTCATTTCGTATACTTGTCATTTGTTTTTATGTTTTCATTCATAAAACCTTAGAAGATGATAAAGGAAACTATAAGGGCTCGAAGTATTATACTCGTATGTGAAAGCAATTAGTGCATAAAGGGCCCAAGGCATTGTTATGTTTATCTGAGACAATGATATCTATAAAACTGAAGAAATGACTGTAATGACCAAATGAGACGGCCCAGTTAGTATGTTGTATACTTGTTTTTGCTAATAGGCATCTTGTCCATATCACTCTCTGAGGTTCTAAGAAGAACAAATGTATTTTATGTTAAGTACATATCTCATATTCTGAATGAGTTCTTATCATCACGATAATCATATCTGTCTTCCAACTCATTTATTGGTATCTTTGCGTTTCATATTTCATTAGCAATAAGAATAACTATGGATTACCATGTATTCCTTATAAAATTTATTACTATCATTCAAATATCATTATATAGATGGATCTAGACTGAACTCCATAGAGTCCAAGTGTATCAAAAGCGAGGAGTTGGACAGAGAAATTATGGTATTAAGAGTTTCCTATGAGCAGTTACCCGAAGCAAGACACCTTAAGAGCTATTCTTTTAATTTGGACTTAATATGAGTTGATATTATCAAGCTATATGGATGGATTTAGACTTCGAGGTCTTTCATAGAATCTAAACATTCAAAGTAAGTTTAAATATGAAGTTATGAGTAAATTTGGAGGCTTGAAGGTAATGTATTAAATTCTTGAAACCCCATGAGTCGCGTGCAAAACTAAATTTTTTAGCTGACCAGCGTATGGATTCCATGAGCAGTGTGCTGCATAGAGCTCATATGAGCTCAGTTTGTCTGATTTTGTTGGCCATGGGGACTGACCCCTTGTCCACGGCCCTGCAATCCTCCAGGTGAGGCCAGAGGAAACATCACCGTAGACATGGCCTGAAACATCTTGGCTTGCTAGCGCTAAAACCGTCTAAATTGATGTGCCAAAAAGTGAGATAAAATGAGTTCAGTAAAACAGATTACCCAAACCTTCAGTATCATCTGAGTTCTCTGAACCTTAGTGGGTTCCAGAATATGAGTCCCAACAAGTCATTACAAGTCAAGACTAATCATTTGACCATTTTCATGCTAAAGTCATCCTCGAAGGAAGGATTCATACTCATTTCAGTAATCATATCTTTAACATCTCAGTCCCCAAACTCAGGAGAAATTTATAATCAGAGTCCTGAATTCACACGACCAGTAACAATCATACAGGCAATAAAAATCTTGGTTTATGCAGCCTTACTAATTCGTATTGTTTGCTCTTTTTATCACCCATTGCTGTATATAACTCTTCATGTTCTTCTTCTTCTTTATTCCTTCTCTTTTTCTCTTCTGGTTTTGCTCTCGAAATGGAGACCAGATAGAGATATTTTGATTTAAATAAGGTAGGTATTTGGCGCTTATGCATGTTGGTCGTTTCGTTTTTCATTTTAGATATTGTTATAAATCTAACATAGTTCAGCTTTCTAAATACAGAAATTTGCAATCTTGACATCACCCATTTTCATGCAAATATTGTGTCAAATTACAATTACCTTGAGGTCATAAGTTGAGTGAATAGTAGGTGCACTTGTCTTTAATATGAAGTCCAGGTTTACGAAATTTCTTTTTAGCCTTATTTATTGGAAATATCACTTACTTTATTGCTACCTAAACATGTTATAGACGTAGAATTTATAATTTGGAGTGTTACACGAAAATCTTGTTTTGTCAATTTCTAGGAGAATGAGGAATTTTCCTCGCAGGTTGTTCTAGCTTAAGGTCATTTAATGGCTTAGGATTTTCTTGAAGGTTGTGAGAGGCCATGATTTCCAGTCCCAATTTTTTTGGGGGCTAAGCGTAAAATTTTAGGAATTTTGAATTTGTTGGGCATTACAAATTTGGAGTCGGACATTTCGAACGAGTTTTGGTTGTTACGTTTGTTTGGTTTAAGCGAGTTACCAAGCTGTTTTGAGGCTGATCAAGTGATTAATTTGGTTTGATCCGGAATGAGTATGCTTGAACTTTTGTGGTGTGTTTAGTATCAGTAGTAATTCGATGAGCTTAGTAAGAAGGGGCCAAAGTGTCACTTACATTTTATATAGGTCAGATGGTCATTTGTGTGTTATTGTTGGAAAAATAAATAACATGATCGCGTGTCCAAAATCATGTTAATATATAATATTTTGACGTATTAACATGGAAATTGTGATAAATAGAAATTATATGTAGGAAATATAATTATCCGAGATTTATAAATGTTGCATGTAGCATGACATAACATAAAATGGCATGATTGCATTTCATATGTACTGTCACATCGCATCGAGTTAGGTGTGGGTGCATGGTACTGTTATTCACAATTTTTGTGAATGTGTGGTGAGCTCGGAAATGGGACAACGTTCAAAATCGAGACTCACAAATTTATAAAACAATAATAATAATAAAATTTGCAATGTTTGGTGAGCAGATGGGGTAGATACCCCAAGGGTGACCAAAATTTTATTCTTAAGTGGACAATTTGGATCAAACAATGAAAGTTTCCAAAAGTGTCGGGAAAGAGTGATTTGCGAAGAAACTGCGGTGAGACCAGAAATTCTGAAACTTTGAATAAACACATGGGATTTGATAAATTAAAATTGAAGGGTTATCCAGTGGTTTGAGTCATTGGGTGAAACACCCGATAATGGTTACTCTACTTGGTGTTATAGGTGTGAGGAGTCGGTCGGGACACTCGGGTTGTGGGCATGAGAGTCGTCATGCGTGACCGCATAAAATTCCATATAGGATTGCATTATTTATATGGAATGTGATTTCGATGTTTATGTATGCCATTGAATGTGCATTTAGGCGAGGAGTAATCTGGCTGGGAAAGATTTTCCTCTGGGGCATTGCTCTCCCAGGTCGTGGAACCGCTCCGAGTGCGGGGTGTGCGGAGGAGGCCTTATTTCAGACGGTAGGTGATGATTATGGAAGGAGTAAGATGTGTGGCCTTGATATTACTTTTGTAAAAAGTAATTTATATAAAAGAATTGTAGTGTTCTTTTGGAATTTATTATAGTGGTTGGGTTATGTAATTATGGTAGAGACAAGTGATGGATCTTACGGGTGAAGTAGTCAGTGTTCTTTTGCTTTCATATTTTCAGTTTACAAAAATGTGACCAGATGGATCGGTAAAAAGGATGTATTGAGGTGGTCTTGGGAGTAACTCGGTGTCCACAGTAGTTAATGATATAGTTGTATATTTAGGGGATCGCAAACCTGTGTAGTCGTACCATACGATGAGACCTTGGATGGGTTATGGTTATCGCGGTTATATGTTGGGTAGGCTCCGAACAAAGGAGACTCGCTGATTTTTTTAAATGGATCCGGGTAGTGGAATGCAGTGTGGTAATAGTCGCTGAAATCCATAGGAATTCCTCAAGTTGACGGGTTGTCAGCGGGACCTTAGTTTGAGGTGTCAACCACGAGGTTGGTATCGAACTTAATTAGATTACTGAGGGCCAGTGTGGGTATCCTGGTAATTCTTGAAATAAACATGACTTATTTAACATAATTTAGGTATCGAATCAGCTATTATGCAGATCAGCCATTGTTGTGTATTTGTGTGTTTTTATGCTTAACATGTTGTATGATATGTGTGGTGATTTGTGTGAATAATATACATGGTGGATTGTATATGGAATGCTAGGGTTAGAAAACATAACCTTAGGGGTTTGGAAAATAAAATGAACATGATAGTTCAAGAACTTATGTGTATTATTGTTTGGCATTATGCACCACTAAGAAAAAAGGGATGAACGGTTTAGTTCATGTTGTTAAAGTCTATTAGTGGTTGGCATGTACCTCTGTTAGGCGAGATAGAGATTGAGAACTGTTGCTATATGACACGTAGCCAGATGAGCTGCAGGAAAGGGCGGGGTAGTGGACGGAATTAATAACTCCGGCCGCGACTTTAGTAATTGCTGAGACCCTCCATAGAGGTTGTTGTTGTCTTGCTACTTGCCCATATCGTGCGAGTGTAGTTCTGTGGCCTTATGTTAGATTCGATTGGGAACCAAAGGGGTCGATAAACCTCTCCGGGGTTCAAGAGCATGATCTCAGGAGACCACCGAGGAAGAGGAGACGATGGTGGCGGGTCATTGTTTATTGATCGCCAAAGGGATCTGATGGCCAGTCTTGGGAGGAAGGAGATGGAGTCTTCTTACGGCACCACAGGAAAGCGAAGACACGCCGTATGGATTTCGGGGATGGGGCCACGGTAGCGGGGTCGAGGCCCAGTGGGCTAGCCGGATGGGGCGAGATGTATCTGCCGCCATCGGCATGGGCACATGAGATGGGATTGTCCGGGAGGCGGGGATCCACGAGTGAGTGGCAGTCGGTCATTAATCGGTGGCGTGGATCTGATTTGTTCCTTCTCACCCTAGTAATTTTAGAAAGGCCGATTATCCGTCAGGCAACACCCTTGGTTCATGGGCGTGGTAGAGAGGCCCGAAGGCATGGGTAGTGTTAAGACTTCGGGCCGTGTTGAGGACCCAGGTGTACTGCGGCTGTAGTCATGAGATGGAAACGTAAATCAATCGTGCTGAGTACGTTTCCGTTCTCTCCACGAAAGTATTATTTAAGTCGGATGCATCATGTTCATGCCCCATTGCTTGCACCTTGTGTGAATGTTTTGAAGCAAGGTTAAAACCTTGGAAACGATTGTATGTGAATTCTTCCTGAAACTAGGGTGGTATTGATCGGATATGTCGGGATTGGCGAGTTAGAGATCTCGGGGATTCTGCTCCTTTGCTGGACTTGGTCGTAGACGTATCGAGTTCGATCGTCATGGAACCTGTTTGGTTGCGACTGAAGTAGATGCGTCATTGATGTGATAGTAGAAGGATTCTTGCTTTACACGACGGGACGGTATCAGGTGGCGACTTCAGGGGACAAACGCCGTAGCTTACCCCGGACCGTGTATGACCGGATGGCGTAGGCGGTTGATGATTGCGTTGCTGGCGCTGCAGAGGATGAGGAGGCGGGATTTGAGTTACACTCGGGTGAAACTGCGAGTATGAGATCTCTTTAGGATGTGGAAGCTACGAGATTACCTCCTCACGGGGATGTGGACTTTATCATTGAGTTTCTACCAAACCGTCGCCCGTTCTATAAACTCCTCGTAGGATGACACCGATTGAGTTAGAACTTCGAGATTCATTCTGGTGTTGAGTGGGTTTGTCGGCAAAAGCGGCCACACCAGAGCTCAGGTTCGTTTACTAGGAAGAGGTGGGAATTCTTGAGACACGCGTTGTGTGGAGCTTGGTGTGTCATTAGACCACGAGAGGTTGAGGTTGTTATGAGTTGGGAGCGTGAGTGCTTAGTGCGGTTTCTTGGGGTGATAAGTCCTTCTGAGAGGTTTATTGAGGATTTCTCCGTTGCTTGGCACTGTGACTAGATTGACCGGAAGGGAGTCAAGTTTAGGTGGATGACTGTGTGAGGAAGCATTGCAGAGAAATTATGAAAAGGAGGCTTACTCTGACTCTATTAAGTAGATCAAGGAACAGGGTGGAGAGAATATGATCTCTTTGTGATGCCTCACAGGGACCAATTTGGGATGTGTGTTGATCTGTCTGGGAGGAATTAGGTATGGTTCAGCTTATTTCATCATCATGAGCGAATTACCTAGCCATGATGCGGAGTGAGAATTTATTGTCTTTGCCTTAAAGTTTGGGCGACTACTTGTATAGTGGCGGTTGAGGGTATTTTAGGCCGTAAGAGTGCGGAAATATCATTTCACCACAGTGGGACCTCGACATAAGGCAAGGATGGATGGAATGTTGGAGGATTATGACTTCATTTGCATTAACATCTGGTAAGGTAAATGTAGTGGCGATCTTGTTATCGGGTCGGGGAGTCTTGGCCCAGTCATAGCTTCGGGAGTGGCAAATGCGTGCGTGGGACGGTTGGCGCATTATGGTGATGGGGCTTCGAGGAGCGTTAGGGAGTTTGGTGGCCCCTCACCTTGTCCTGCTGACAATTTGATGGCCAAGGCGTGAGATCTTTGTCCATCGGGATGGGTCTGTCAGTGCGGTGTGGCTGGGCAATCCACGGATGGTAATCTTTGGTATGAGGGCCAGAGTTCGTGGTTCCCAGTGGGCCCAGGTTGAGAGAGATCTCAGGGGAGTTCCACTGCTCTCGTTTTATGCGTCAGGCGGCATGAAGATGCAGAGATCGCCGTCTGCCGTGTAAAGGGATGAGCGTGACACATGCGATTGTTCTACGATTGTCTCACGTAGCCAGCGGGTAAAGTAGGAGCATCGAAGCGTGTTCAGATCCGGCCATTAGAGGTAGTTGAGTGGGAAATTCGGATCATGTCTACGATGTGGTTGTGGCCAGCACCACGGACACGAAATGGAGGCATGATCTTAGTATGGATTATAGTGGGCCCAGGCTCGCTAAATTGACACACTTCTGGCTGATATATGACACTTATAGAAATTCTACCGGTTATATATTCATGAGATTATTCGGCTACATGGGTACCGATCCTCTGTCGTATCAGACCGGGATCCACAGATTTGGCACACTTTTTGGAAGTTTCCGTAGGGACACGGATGATGATGAGCCTGGCGTTTTCATCGCGAACGAGATAATTCGATCAAGAGGACCATACGGCTTTTAGAGGACATCGCTGCGTGCATGTCACCGGATCTGGTAGGTAGGAGGCATTTACCCATGGTGGAATTCGCTGACGCGGTTATGGTAGTATTCACATGGCACCACATGAGGGCATAGGAGGCATTGCTTGATACTAATTTGTTTGAATGAAAGTGGAAAGAGTTATCAACGGTCGGATATGATTCAGAACACACCTCGAAAGATGTTTGATGCAGATTACGTCTTCTTATGGCTCAGTCGGCTGAAGAGCTCACGTCGTGACGTCGACCTCAGAGTTTGAGTTGGTATCTTCTTGAAGGTGATGCCCAGAAAGTAGTGGTCCGATTTGACGAGAAGCTAGCATCGGTATATTGGGTCCTTTGGGAATTTTCGAGAAGGTGGAGGCTGCGAGGAGCTGCTGTGTCGGTTGCTACCGCCAGGTTTATCATAGCCAATGAGGTGTTCATGTCTCGAATTGCTCGTATATCGGATCTGACCGTGTGGTGGATTGGTGGGATTATTGGCCAATCTTGTGGGACCTTTGAGGAGGACGTGGCGTATGGATCGCGGGTTCTGGTTTTGCGATGCAGAGTCGTCACGGTTAGTAAAGTCTTTGAGCGACAGAAGTGGAGGAGGCGGCGTGGGAACACGGACACGGCGCGAGCTGCATCTCGTTTCTGTTGAGGGCGAAAATTAATAATAGTCTAATATTTGACAACCAAATAACTATTGCATATACATGTGTTTAGGTATATATAAAAGGAATTTCGGGGACGAAATTCAAGTAAGGGAAGAAATGTAAACCCGGAAAATATAAATTTTCAAAATGGAAATGATAATAATAGTAATAAATTGCCATAATGATAGGTTCTGGAAAATTAGATCCTCAAATGAAGAACGGATCATGGCAAGTAATTATTCTCGCAAATCATGGACCTTTAGAAAAGTTTCACACTCAGACAACTGGTAATATTTTTAAGATTTGGGTGGGATAAATTGCTGTTGATCAAGGACTAGATTTACAAAATCTTGGAAGTTAGGAAATGGCTTGAACTAAGTTCATGTAAAATAAATTGAACTGAAAAAAAAAATTTGTTTTAGGGTAGAAACGGACCCGAATGAGAGATGGACACATGGTTAAAAAAAAAGTCAAATAAAAGAAAAAAAAAAAACAAAACAAAACAGCAGGAGGCATGTTCGGCAAAGAGGGAGAGCGAGAATAGAGAGAGAAGAAGTTTTTTTTTCTCTTTCTTCGCTTCTCTCTAAGATCTACGAAAATTTGACCATATGTTTTCGTTTGCCAAAGGTAGAAGTCTACCCACGATCGAGAGCTACGCTGGTACCAAAATCTTGGAGTTTCGACAAACTCTACGAGGTAGGGAATTTTCCTACTTAGATTATTTCTAGCCTAAAGGCCATTTAATAGCTTGGGATTTGCTTAGAGGCCGTGAGAGGCCGTAAATTTTAGTCCTAAATTTTTGGGGCTATGTGTATGAATTTTTAGGAATTTTCGAGACTATTTTTGGACAGTCTGGGCTGAATTTTGGGACTGTTTTTGGACAGTCCGGACAAGATTTTTGAGACTGTTTTTAGGCAATCCAGGACTGAGTTGAGGTTTGGTTTTGATCCCAGAACTAATGTCTTTGAGTTTTGGGGTGTGTTTTGATATCATAGTAATTCGATGACGAACCATGAAGGGACCAAGAGGTGCCCTGTTTTATATGGGTCCGAGATTTGGGCCATTTTGTGTGTTATTGTTGGCAAAATAAATAACATGATGTTGTGTGTAAAAATCATGTTAATATATAATTGCTTGACGTATTAACATGGAAATTGTGATAAATGGAAATTATATGTAGGAAATATAATTATCCGAGATTAATAAATGTTTGCATGTAGCATGACATAGAATGAAATGGCATGATTGCATTTCATGCACTAGCCACATCATGTCGAGTCAAAGTGGGTATGGTATCAAGTATTTTACTATCGAATGTGTGGTGAGCTTTAAATGGACAACGTCCAAAATCGAGACTCACGGTTTATAAAATAATAATAATAATAATAATAAATTTCCTGTGTTTGGGTGAAGCAAGATAGGGTAGATACCCTCCAAGGTGAAAGACCCAAATTTTAATCTTCGTTAGACATATGGATCCAGCGATGAAAGTTCGCGAAAGTGTCAAAAGGCATTGCGAAGCCTACGGTGAGACCCCGGAAATTCGCAACCCAAATAAACACACGGGATTTGATAAATTAAAAATTATAGGGTTGTCTAATGGTTTGAGTCATCGCGAAACACCACCATCGGTTTTCACACTTGGCGCTACAAAGGAGGAGCCTAAGCTGACTTGTCAGTACAGGAGTCTCATCTCATGCATGACACAGAAAATTCCATATAGGATTGCATTATTTATATGGAACATGATTTGATGTTTTATCTATGCCACTGAATGTGCATTTAGCGGGAGAGTCTCGTAGGGAAAATTCTTCTACTGGGGATATCATTTAACCCCGCTGGACCCTTCGTGGCAGGAGTGTATAGGAGACTCGCCCAACGGCTTCGTGATTATGAAGGAGGTCGATGTGTGCCCTTGATATTACTTTTGTAAAGTATTCAGATAAAAGAATTATAATTAAATTTTCGGGACTATTGTGTAAATAGTCAAGTATGCAATTGGCGGTAAAAGGGCCATGATCGAACTCTTGGCTGTGTTGTAATTAAGGTTTCATTTTCATATTTTAGACAGAATGTGAATGAATGATCCCAGAAGGGATGTATCGAGGTGGTGCCGAGCAACCTTCAGCGGTCCATGGAAGTCAGGATTAGCTGTAGCATTGGGATAAGTGGACAGATGGACCCCGTGGTCATTACTACTTCGCGTGAGACCTCGATGGGCTATGGTTATACAGTCAGATGTCGGGTAGAGCCCCAACAAAGGACTCGCCGATTTTTTTAAAAAAATATGATCCCGATAAATGGGACACAACAAATGCGGAATCGAAATACCGGAATCCATGAATTCACGTTGATGTGGTTGTCAACGGGACCCCTGGATTTGGGGTGTCACACAAGGTGTTAAGAGGGGTTAGACCTTAGTTCCAGATGAAGGGGATGCTTGAATATGGTTTCCTCTTTGGTTCTTTAAGCCTCCCAAAATAATTGAACTTCAAGATTTCAACCTTTTAGCTTCCTAAAACCAACTTTGAATCTTCAAAAACCTGAAATCCAAAACATAAAAACAAAAAACACAAGATCAAGCAAGAAAATTTATTCAAAAAACAAACTTAAACTAACTAAGAAATTGAAAAAAAAAAAACTTTTTGAACTTGGGATGCCTCCTAAGGAGCTGCTCCGTTTTTCGAGTCCAGTTAAACTCTACCAACTACTCTGACATGCTGGTACTCGCCTCCATCCTTTCTATGAAGGAGTAATCAGGCTCAATCAAGAATCAGAGCAATATAATCTCCAAGATCATTATTTTTTTATATTTTATATTTTTTTTCTTACAATGATTCCTCTCAATTCGTTGTTTAAGTGAATGATGTAGTCATCCACCTCGGAAGTTAGGGTTTTTTTTTCTCATTTTTCACTTCCTTGTGCATTGGAACTGTCAGGAGCTCACGCCCCGCACTCCAACCCGGGAGGCCGAATCAACCGACGTGGTCCCCTTTTACGAACTCGATACAATTCATTTTCTCAATAAAACACATTTCAAATACTCATTTGTAAAGGATAATTATCCTTATAAAAATATATAATGTATATATCATGTTAACTAAAGGGGGCTTCATCATTTTGTTCAATACACATTTTCATAATATGGCATTATATGTCCATTTGTCTACTTCTACCTTATACATTACAGATTATAAGTTGTTTTAAATATAAAAACATTTACAAACATTTATCGTAGTTCAATTTTCACAAATATAGTTTTAATACAAAGTATCAAAATCGATCGCGAGGTTTCATTTATGCATGGTCAAGCTTACTCTTACTCAAAGTGCGCTTTTGACAATGACTCCCGCGACTTGCACCGCCTTTGTTCAACCCGTTTCACTCTGCACTTCCACGCGATGATAAAATGAACACGCTAGCATTTCATGCTTAGTGGTTTTATACAGCTCTCTCTTCATTTTATTTTAACACAAACTGGCGCGACTTTTCTAAAGAAATGCTTTTAAATCTTATCAATGATCAATGATACAATACGATATATATCTATTTCATATACATTCATTTACAATTCATTGATCATTCCAAATATGACTTCATAGGCAATAACCCCATTCAAAACTCAATCATGCATTTCACAAACATTCTATCATTTCGCCTTAAAACAAATTTAGCCAATGTTGCACAGATGTCAGACCATCAAAGACCCAGCCAAGCTGCGGTGCCGATATAAAAAGGTTTTATAACACAAAGACTTGCCCCATTGGTCAATGATTGGTTATAAAAATCATTTTGTGAACACTACCGAGCATCATTCCATTGGCTGGCGAATCGAGCGACACTACATTACTTTGTCTGGGCGCATCGCTGGTTTGACCCCACTGGTATACCAATATATCCTAACTCCAAATATGATGATAACATTCCTATTAAGGGCATTAAAATCTGTCATAGAAATTTATAGTAAGGTAAATATGATTATACTCACAATAGCACATTTCAATACTCATGCAATTTTTCTACTAAGAATCATTTCATTAAATCAATTTTCTCAAATCACTAAAATAAATCAATATGTAGTTTTATTGAAAATTATTTCAATTACGCAAACAATTTTGATACTTGAAATAAGAAGAGAATAATAGAGAACGAACCAAAAAGAACAAGCGTGACTTCGATTCCTGGCCCCTAATCTCGACTAATCTGGTTTTTCATCGCCAACTCCTAATCCATCATAATTAGATAACAATATCGCTTGGTTTATTTGCGCTTGCTGTGGGTTGTTTTCTACCCAACACACCTTCATTTGTAAAAAATTTTCAAACTTAATAAGCCATATTTAGCCAACTCCTTCAATCATTGTTTCTCTATAAATCTATTTTATTCAAAAATCGAATCATCCAATTCAAGACCGCCCGTGATATGTCCTAAACATCGTGGACTATTCTATTTTCAACATAACTAGAATTTTCCAAAAACATAAGATAGTCGCCTTTGGGGACGTAATTTCTCTGGGTTCACTTGCATTCAATTAATACAATTTATTTAAAATTTGTTCTCCTAGGAGTCTAGTTTATCCATAAATTTGAATCATTCAATTTGGATGAGTGAAACTCAACTTATGGCCTAAATACCAAAACTATTCCGAAACACCAAAACTGTATAAGAATTGAACCATAATTGACCCGAAAACAGAGCCTCACTTTGACGAATTTTCTGGGTCTAATGGGGTCCAAATTTGAATACACTTATTTCAGTAAAATTTGTTTTCTAGAAGTATAGTTTACCCATAAATTTGAATCACTCAATTTGGATGAGTGAAACTCAACTTACATTTAAATACTTCAAACCTGCTCAAACATAAAATCGTATTTAACCGAACTAGAATTGACCCGAAAACAGAGCCTCACTTTGACGAATTTTCTGGGTCCATTGAGGTCTAAATTTGGATACACTTATTTTAGGGAGATTTGTTCTCCTAAAAGTGTAGTTTACCTAAAAATTTAAATCACTCACCTGATGAGTGATGGCCGTTACGTGTCAAAACAAATACCTGGTTTTGGTAACTTTGACAACATTTCCCTAAAACCCAACATTTCCTTTATACAAAATTCCTCAACACCAATCAAAACCATAATACACCTTGAAAACTAACCCAATACAACCCTAAAACAAACAAATATGGAATTAGGAAGAGTTTTTAACCTTGATTCTCTTACAACATGAAACCCTAGCTCCCATTTTACCTTCTCTTCTTCCTTCCTTCTCTTCTTTTCCTTCACTTTACTTGCAAAACCTTGGACCAAATGGGGGACAATCAACCCAACAAGGTTTCTCCCTTCTCAAAACGTGAGAGCCCTAGTGCTCAAATGTGAATCCCTAAATGATTCTTCTAAGCACCAATTCGGGTCTTATCCCATTTTGTGTAAGGCCATGTTCGCTAGCACATTTTAACTATTTTTTTCTCATTTTGCATTAAAGACCCTATTGCTGCATGTCTCTCACCCAAACACTCATTGCGGTTTTTCATCCTACAATGATATTTACTTAATTATCTGAATCCTATATAATTTCCAAGTTTTTATCATTTTTCATTTTTAGCAATTTAAACACCGAAAAAATACAATTTATTTTATTTTATATCCTGAACATGTTATAAACTGTTAGGGTATTTTCAGGGCATTACAGGAACCCAAAGAGTCATCTCCGGACTAGTTTTTACAACTTCATCATTTGTCTTTTCATGTGATTCTAGAGAAGTTGACTCATCTTCCTTCACAACTAAGGTTTCCAAAATTTGTGCATCACTCTCCACTATTTTGAAACTTCTCAAGTTCTTCATTATCCCTTGAGGTGATTTCTTCATTATAGCTCGAGTTTTCTTCTTCTATATTCACCCCAAGAGTGAATGCAGCGAACTCTCATATTTGTCTTTAAAGGACATTGTAGCCATATTCTCTTGTTCTTCGGATATTTTGCCCAGCTAGTTCTTCTATACTCCTTACTCTCATCTTCTTTAGGTTATTCTTACTCAGATCAAGTTAATTATAAGAAGTGGCCTTTGGAATATCTCTTCTTTCAAGCTCTGGAATGGTGCAATTTGAATTTGAACATTCATGCCCATCAATTCATGAATTGAACTTGAGATATTCTTAGCGTTCAACATGAACTCTGCTCAATTCAATGCATGGCTGCCACTAACTGTCATTCTCTCATGTGGGGTTGACTTATCTCATTTGGATCGAGAGCCTAGGCAGCCCAAACTTGAGAGTGGTCCATTTCAGCCATTGATCTTGAAAATTTAGGTTGTGCCGTGGTAGATTCAGCTTGAGTTATTCTTAATTCATCCATAGCTTCTTCTAGGATTGATATTTAGACTTGTGGAGATTGAAGAGTGTTATAGCTTTCCATAAGGTGTTAGGGCAATGTTGCCAACCCGGGTTATAATTGTTCCAATATAGGGTACCTCCATACCGAACTTGAGTCATGTGCATATGTGGGTTCCTCACTTGATTTGTCACTCTTTGATGATATTCATTGGCCATTTGCCTCCTTCTTAGTTGTTGATTAAGGAGAGCCAATGCATTTGTCAACTCGATGATAGGATCCATTGTGATTGAAACCTATAAAACAAAAAAAACAAAACAAAAAAAAATCAAAAGTAAAATAGAAAAAAAGGAAAATAAAATAAGACTAACTATATCCAGAGTATAGTAAAGCTATTTCAAATCAATATTAATAAAAGCACAATTCCCCGAAACACTTGACGTAAAAAGCTTGATAAGTAGGTTGTCTTTATGTAAAATGTGTCGAGGCGTGCGCAAAGTCTTTTATCGCCTCAAGTAGTATAATGATAAGTGAGTATCGTTCCCACGGAGAATTGGATTACTAAGTACCGAGTCTAATCTAGCCTATGCTCTATTTGGATGGTGGAAAGTCTATAGAAAAACTCAAAGACACTAATCTAGGCATGCAAGAATGACTCTATAAAGACTAAAAAGCCTTAGGGCATAGATTTCACTAATATGATGTATGAACCTCCTAACCCAATTAATCAATGATCGATTTCATCCTCATGAAGATGATTTCACTAATGTATATTCGAATCTCTCGAGCATCTGCTGTACCCTTAGAAAATGTTATCTTTGCATCTACGCCTCGAACCATCACTTAACTAGGATGCGTTAGACCTTAGAAATCTTAGCCACCACTAAATCTCTTATATCTCTATCTTATGATAATTAGACAGTAAATGATCCACAGACTAATTTTAACTCTCACTTCTCAGATCTTGAATCAAACTACAAATCATGCAAATATTAGCCAAATACCCACAAGCATTAAGATCCAAATGAAATACTCAACATGAATATGAAATAAAATATCAATCGATATAAATTAGGAGAGATTCATACAAACATGTCTTTGGCTACATCTAAAACCTAAGAAAACTAACTAAAACATAAATGGAAAAGTAAATGCAACCATCAAAAGAAAGAAAAATGGAAAAGGAAAGAGAGAAAACAAATTTAGCGTTGAAGTTTCCTTCTTCTCCTCCATTATCTTCTTCTTCCTCAAGTGTTCCAAGAACAAACCCTAGAAGCTCTCCAAAAACAAACCTTAGGGTGTTTCCACCCAAAGGAAGCTTGTTCTCCCCAAAAATGCCCAAAATCCGTCCTTTCAAGTGTTTCTCAGGTTTGAGCTTTAAAACCCTCAATTATGAGCTCAAAATGGGGCTGGTAACCAGCCCTTTGAATGTCGTGACATCGTTTGGCAGCATTCTGACGCGTCGGGATCTTTGCGTGTTGCGCTCTACGAAGCAATCACGACTGCTTTGCAGCTTTCTTGTTTTTGCACCAACTTTGTAAGGTCATAACTTTGTCATCCGAACTTTGATTTGGGTGACCTTGGACTCGTTGGAAAGCTTAGAGAGTGTAGAATCTAGATATGATAAAAAATAACACTTTAGAAATTATGATAAAGACGTAAGTTACAAAATGATCTAACTGGTCACTTTTGAGCTATCTTTTCTTCTTCCTTCAACTACCAAGAGTCATAACTTGATCATTTGAAGCCCAAATGGAGTGAGTAAGGTGTCTTTGGAAAGAATGAGAAGTCTCCTATCTATCCATATCAATATTGTAGCCATTTGGGATCATCTTATAGCTGAAAACATCAAAACACAGTAGCTGCTGCTGCATTTGTAGTTTGTTGATTTTTGGGCTTTATCTCTTTGTTTTTGCTCCATGTTGGCTCATGGTTTGACCTAATCACAAATTGAACATTTAGAGCATTAGATCACTTATTTATATAATAACACTACTAAAAATATAAGCAAAACACATATATAAAATGAGTATAAAGTATACTCATCGATAATTGACAGGGGAGTATAAATGCAATAGCTACTTTTAGCACCTTACTTTACTGTTGTCATTCAATTATTAGACTCCTTTGATAATTTGGAATGTGAACATGTGCCTAAGGAATCAAATTGAGAGGCTGATGAACTTGATCAAATAGCCTCCGATGTAAAAAAGGGTGAAGAACTGACTCATAAACTCATCGTGATAGAGAAGAAGTATCACCCTTCAATTTTTAAAAGGGGATCAACCTAGACATCTTCAATAATGACATGAACATTGTTTAAAGACTGAAACTGGGGAGTTCAAGGTATTTGGAGAATCAAACTAGGGTTCCCCATAGAGTGAAGACTCGAGCTAAGATTTTTGTGCTACTAAGAAGAACTATATAGAAAGGGGGTTTATGGTTTGTTACTCAAATGCTTATCTTTTCCAAATAGCATGGAAGTTATGAAATAGGTTCATGAAGGGGTTTGTGGAGCCCATCAATCTGGAGTAAAGATGCAATGGTTGATAATAAGACACGACTATTTTTAGCCGACCATTCTAAAATATTGCATCACTTACTCTAAAGTTTATCAACAATGCTAGAAATATGGGAGCATACAAAAGATACTTGCGATTTAATTACATTCGATAGTAAAGCCATGACCTTTCAAAGGATGGCCCATAGGCTTGATTGGGAAAATTTATCCAGCATCATCAAAAGGGCACAACTTCATCCTAGTGGCTACAGACTACTTCACTAAGTGGGTGGAGGCAGTACCATTAAAGAAAGCAAAATGGAAGGACGTGATTCAATTCATCAAGGAGCAGATTATTCATAGGTTTGGAATTCCTCGATCTATTACTACTAATCAAGGAACAATGTTCACTAAAGAAGAGATGAATTACTTTGCTACAAATTATAGGATACAACTCATCATATCAACCTTTATATGCTCAAGCCAATGGACAAGCAGAGGCATCCAACAAAGTGTTGATATGGATCCTAAAGAAAATACTAGAAGAGAATCCTAGAGACTGGCATAGGATTTTATCAGAGACATTGTGGGCCTACAAGACTTCTAAAAGGAGTTCTACAGGGTAAGTCCTTTTTCTTTAACCTATGGACAAGATGCAATAATCCCAATGGAAGTAGTGGTGCCTTCTCTAAGAGTTTCTAGGCAAAATGGCCTTACTTCTCAAGAGTATAGTAAGGTCGTGATGATGGAACTCGAATTTGTAGATGATAGAAGAATGCAAGCTTTCAACCATATGTTGGTTCAAAAAAATAAAGTAACTCAGACCTACAACAAACGAGTCAAGAGAAAGAGCTTTGAAGTAGGAGATCTTGTTTAGAAGATTATACTACCAATTGGTTCCAAAGATAGAGAATTAGGCAAATTGTCTCCCAACTGGGAGGTACCTTTCAAGATGCATCAAATACTACCTGGAAATGCCTATTAGTTAGCAAGCCTACAAGGAGAGGCACACAAGAGGTTCATCAATAAGAAATACCTTAAGAAGTATTTCCCTACCATGTAGGAAATTGTAAAAACTTCCCAAAAGAATTAGGCTAATACTACAGCCTTTAATGGGATAATGTTGGGGAAATGGTTCTACTCTATGTTTTGAGTCAAGAAGTAGGCTTTTTAGCCATTATTTTCTCAAGCATTCAAATTTCTCCTACATGGTACCTGTTCAATATATATGCAGAATCAAGAAGTGGACTTTTAGCCATTTTTTTCTCAATTTCTCCAAAGTGGTACCTGTTATTATACATTCTCAAAATAAATGAAGTATGTCCAAGGACCACTTTAATTTAAAAACTATATAGTACATCATTACTCCACAATATCAATACACATCCAAAGGTAGGCCTAGTCTAGTGCTACCTTGGTCTACTAATGCAATGTCATGGCTGCAAGTGTACATGTGCTAGCGTCAGTGAGTTCTCATAAGTATCCCACAACATTAAACACACATCCAACCGTAGGCCTAGTGTCATCTTGGTCCACTAATGCGATGTTATGGCTAGAAGTGCGTTTGTGCAGTGTTCAGTGAGTTTTCAATAATAATTCAAGCTCATTTATAGAACCGGTAAATATCTCAAGAACACACCCCAAATCTCCTCCTTCCACCAAGCAAAAATGGTAGGCCAATGGCCACCTAGCAAGGGTTGGAAAGGGATCACAATAGCCTCAAGACAATCATTTGTCATCATAGGCTATAGAGTACAAGAACACAAAAGGATATAGTACAAAAGAAGGATGTGTAGAAAAGAAGCTTTACAACTAAAATGTCAAACAAATGGCTACAAAGGTCCTAAATCAAAGTTCTACTACAGGCTGTGATTCTTCACAAGAGTCAAAACAATAGTCAAATCTGGGAGAAATTAAAAGAGCGTAGAGAATCCCAATAGCCAAGGCAGTGCTAGCGAGATATGTCAATTCTCTGCAATTCTAAAGCAAGTCCTGCTGCCTCTTCACTCCAAGAAGCTAAGAATTGGTGTAAGAAGTCAGCACTTTATTGATGCTCAAGCCTCTAAGCCTTTATGGTTTTACCTTGCTCCACCAAAGAGGCTAACTTAGCTTTCTCCCTCTCCAGTTCTTCAATCAACACTTTGATTTGTTCTTTACAAGCATCATACTCAATGCCTAATTTACTCAATTTCTGGGTAGCTTGTTCCTTGGTAAGTAGATGATGCTCAACTTCCCTCTTTGTATCCTTTAATGCATCCAATTTAGAGACTATCTCCATGGTTGACTTTATAATACGATCCAAGGAAGGGAAAATAGAGGATGTTTCAACTAAGGCTTCTAAGATAAATGCATTGGTCTCAAGCATCTAAGAAGTTGATTCCAACAATGTCAAAGCTGCATAAAAAACATCCATTTGGTTGGTGGTAGTGAAAGCATATACAAGCTAAGAAAATGGGTCACAATAGAACGAGCAGCAGCCACATCTGAGTCACTAGGGGGACGCACTAAAGGCTTAGGGGTAGGAGTGGTTTGGTCAAAAAAGACAAGTCTAAGGGAATGTCTATCTCTGCCTCGACTTACAAGGTTGACCGTGGTGAAGCTTGGAGAAATGGATAATATAAGATATAGGAAGATGAAAGTATGCAATAAAAAAGAGAAAGAAAAAAAATGAACCAAAGGAAAAAAAGGGAAGAGGCTGAGGAGTATGTTCATATTGGCCTTCCCCAATGGTTGTGGTCCTCTCATCCAAAGAGTCTTTTGTTGTCTCTGAGCCAAGTGTCGTGCTAATATCTTTGGAATCCTTGAAGTCTTTGTTTCTTCTGGGATCTTCCTCACGTGAAGCCTCTTCTTCACAGGCCAACCCTTATTCACCGCTCTCAAAGGGATTTACCATTTCCTCAACTTCAATGGGATCCTTAGCAATATTGGAGAATTCAAGTCGATGAACCATTTGGTGCGAGGAAGCCATAGGTTGGAAGGAACTTTCACAGTCTAAGGGAGTTTGGGCTTCTTAGGCTGACTAGTGGAGGTTGTATTTTTTCCTACCACATCAGGTTTCCTAGTGAATCACCAGTTGAGAAGAAATAACTCTTTTACTGGCAGAAGTAGCAAGAGCCAAGTAGTTCATCAAACTGCAGCCAACCAAGAGGAAAAAAGGATTGAAGCTCGACAAGGAAGGATCCTAATCGGCTAACGAAGGAGTTTAATACCTCGCCAATCTCCGATACAAGTTCAATTAAAGGTGAGTCTGGTCGATGGTAAGGAGGGTAAGACTAGAATGAACTAATGGAATCCAAACTGGTGGGCCCATAGGCAAGGAAGGTAGGGCAATAGATGGGCTAAAGATGCAGACAAGGAAGTGGAAAAGGAAAAGCAACCCCCGGAAATGAGCACTCTACAAGCAATACTAGTAAAGGCCAAGGGACTCTCAAAACCATGCAAGTATGGTTGAGAAGAGTTTAAAACCTGTTCCCAAGCAGGTGAAGAGACATAATCAGGACTTAAGTTCAAATACAACAGTGTACGATCCACCAAACCAAGGAAGAACAACATTAAATCTTGAGAAGGCATAGTGAGTAAAAAGCATTCTACATGTAATCCTAATGGCACATGAGGGGGAGGATCCTGGTTGAATAATTCAAGAAAATATGCAAAAAAAAAACCACATTTTCCTAAGCCATAAAGCACCACCAACCCTCTAGTAAGGCTCATCAGACACATATTTTCTCATAACTTGGTAAATTGAGGACAACAGCAATGTGCATAGTGCATAAGGTTGGTTGTTGGGCTAAAAATTCAACTACTAAGTTCCGCAAGTGTACGGGCCAACAAGTAATATAGTGGACTCAAGGAGTCCTGATATTGAACCACAAGGAGTTGGTGTTAACTACTGAAATTCGGATGCTCTCTTTCTTATATCCAAGCTAGCAAACGAATGATTTGAAAAATTCTAACAAAGAAAATAACTATCAGAGGAAAACATAATTAAAAATTCTAGAAAGATAAAAGTTATCAGATAAAAGGTCCTAGGATTTTGATGTAACTGAATAATCTCCAAATATTAAGGCGATTTGTCTTTCTTCAAGCCAATTGGACATATGCTCAAGGCAAGTCTCATAAAATTAATCAATAACCTCTCTCGAAAGTTAAGGATCTTTCAACTAGAACCAGGTATATTGCTTCTCAACTCAACCCCAAATCTTAGTGATGCATCAATGGAAAGGAGACCCAATTATGCCTCATAATTCCTATCAATATCTCTATTGTCCAACAAATCATGTTGATTCACCCAGGTTTAACCTATCACACACTTCTCAGATCTTGTAACAGGTCACAAACATATTGAAGGTGATCAAGAATCAATATGAATTAGTACAAGGATGAATCAATGAGCAATTAACATCCAATAAGCCTAAGAGATAAAAATCAATGCATTAATATAAGCTTCATATCCAAATCACAATCAAACCCTAGTCTACTGAATTAGAACATCGTTAAGAACTAGTACAAAAGAAGGGAGATTGAAAACATGAGAAAAGGGAAAGAAGGAACTCTAAAAAGGTGATGATCTGCAATCCTTGCTTCTCCTCTCCTTCCAGTCGTCAACTCTTCTAGCATAATCTCTAGAAAAATCTCCTATCTCTTAACTAAGAAGGTAATCCAAAAACAAAAAGCAAACCCTAAATTGATTCTAAACAAGAAGGAGAGAAACCCTAGGAGAGTTTGTTCTCCCCCAAGTTCGAACCCTCAAAAATGTGTGAAAAAAAAACCTTAAATATAAATTGAAAAATGGGCTAAAACTAGCTCAGACTAGAAAGTTTTATGGGCCAAACGTTGCATGGTCATGACCACAGAGAAAATGATAAAACAGTGTTGCAAGAAAATCGAGTTGTGGTCGCGACTGTTACCGAGGAGAGGTGATGACAGTCATTGCAACGGTCAAGACCACACCGAGAGTTTTTCTGTAGGAACAAGGGTTATGGTCGCGACCATGGTCACAACCATACCGAGAGTTGGCCCTTCAACCAAGTGTTGGTCTTCTCAACTGCTGCAGGGAATTGTTGTGGTCACAACCACACCAAACGTAATATCCTTAGTCTTCGATGGTCGTGACCACACTACATTAACTACTGCACAGGCTTCTTCATATTTTTGCTCTATGGTCACGACCATGACTTCTTCATTGCATTTCTTTCTCATTTCTTGCCTAAATTGCTTGCTTTTTGTCTCATTTTCTTCATTTCTACAAAATACACAATTATAGGGGGTTAGATATGAAAATGAATAAAAAGAGTGCTTGGTTAGCATGCAAAACATGAAATAAGCTATGATTTGCACTAAATAAAGTTAACTTAAAGCACACCTTACAAATTCCCCCAAACTTAATATTTTGCTTGTCCTCAAGCAAAGCAATATCATATTTTCCTTATTCACAACTGATTGACATGTTGAGCATGTATTGAGATATTGAATGATAAACCACCTCAGGGATTTTACCTTCAAATCACGCAAAGAAAACTTCAAGATAGCTTTTTCAAAAATAATATATTGACCAATAGTTGAACCTACTTAAACCACAGTTCTCAAGTGTGTGTATGTGTGTGTGTAGTCTCTCCCCTCTAGCCAATTACAGTTCATATGGAATTACATGAGTATGAGTGGAATGGGATCTCTCACTCATATAGTGAGTGTGTAGGACTCCATAGGCTTGTTGTGCATATCACTCTCTACTAATGTAGGCAATGCATAATGCTTAGGATCAACTAGGTCTTCAAAAGCTTGTAATTTATGGCTTAGGTAAAGGTGGTTAAATAAGTCATTTAGGCTTCAGTTTACCTAAAACATACATGTTTTCCTTTTTCTCTACTTAATTGTCCATCCTTTAGCATATCACATTCTTTACAGTTGACTTCTTAAGCTTTCCCCCCAAACTTGGCTCATTGCATCTTTTCAACACATAGTCATTCTCCCAAACTTGCTTGATTCTCACTATTTTCACCATTTTTACAAGCAAACCAAGTCTTTTTTTTCTTTTTCTTATAGCCTTCAAGGTATGAAGTAGTGCAATGCTTGACCTCGTTAGGCTTTCTACCTACCCTTAACGAACTTTAGGTTAGTAACTCCTAGACTAGTTGGCCTTAGGGTACTAGGTGTAGAACACCCCTAAGAACTTACTTGCTCAAGGTAGGAAGGCTACGAGGTCAATCAACTCCACCTTGTTTTATTCTTTCTTTATCTTCTTTTTCTTTCTTTTTCTTTTTCTTTTTTTCTACCCCAAACCTCTTTTCCTTTCCATTCATCATTCACCCACTTCAACCAAACTCCCACTTCAAACTACATGTCTTCACAGGATATAACTTTGGTAGCTACATGTTAGGGTAAACATGGGCTTCTGACAGAAGAGCATTCAACACAAAGGTTCAAAGGGCTCATTCTTGGCTTTCAAGACATAAAATGGCTAATAAGGCTCAATATTGGGTGACTATAGATTAAGGGTTAGCTAAAAAGGCTCAACCGGTCCAAGGATGGCCTATATCATTTCTTAATTGTCGTGTTGCCTAGGATTTCACCTCAAGTGATAATTGAACAAGTTCTATAGTCTTAAGAGATCAATTAAAATGATATTCACCTAATTCTTCTCTAAACCTAGCAATATTGACTAAAAAGGGTACATGAATTGTGCTCAAGATACTAAGAACATGTGGTCTGGTTTGTAACTACATGGTCAAACCACTATGCATTACATTCAACTATCTCATTTTCTTCATATGAAAGAAAGTTCAATATTTATTCATCATGGGCATCAAAATTATTCCAAAACAAGCTCAACCAAAAACAAAGTAAAAAAAATAAAAATAACCTAAAACATATAAAAGCATGCATTGTCTTGGATAACTGAAGCTGGAAAATTTTGAAAAAAAGGGATATCCCCCAAACTTAAAACATGCATTGTTCTAAGTGTATGAAATATAAAAGGTAAGAACAGAGGACTCTCCTAGATCATCAAATGTGATCATTGGGCTTGAGTTAAGGTGGGTTTGTGATGAAAATCCTCCAGAGTATCCTCCACTTGGATGTATATGGTTTACATTAGGCATGCAACATTCTACTGAAAACCAAGAAGTGCTAAGTTTAACGTCGCTAGCTCGACTTCCTTGAAACTCGATGTTGACCACACTCAGTAACGAAAAAGCACGTATCTCAACACATCCCCACAGCTTATGAAGATTTCAATATAGCAATAGACTTTTTCTTGTCAATTTCAAACCCAAAATAGGGCTTCAAACGCTGTCCATTCAATTTAAAATTTCCCCTTTCTAGATGAGACAATTCCACACTTCCATATGGAAATAATTGAGCGATGACGAAGGGTCCTGACCATCTTGATTTCAGTTTTCCATGGAGCAATTTCAACCTTGAATTGAAGAAAATGATCTGTTAACCCAACTAAAATTCTTTTCTCACAATGTGCTTTTCATGTCATGCCTTGGTTCGTTCCTTGTATATCTTGGCTTTCTCATAGGCTTCATGCCGAAATTCATCAAGTTCATTGAGTTGCAATAGCCTCTTCTCTCCAACCACTTGGAAGTCCATATTCAACTTCCTTATTGCCCAATAAGCTTTATGCTCGAGTTCCACCGGGAGATGACATGCTTTGCCAAAGACTAACCTATAAGGAAAGGTCCCTATTAGAGTTTTGAAAGTTGTATGGTATGCCCAAAGTGTATCATCCATCTTTGTCAACCAATCCTTCTAGGATACATTCACAGTTTTCTCTGGGATCCTTTTAATTTCCCGGTTGGAAATTTCAGCTTGGTCATTACATTGTGGATGATAGGCAAGAGTTGTGTGGAGTCTTACTCCATATTCAGGCAAAAGTATTCGAACAACTTGTTACAAAAGTATGTCCCTTTATCACTCATAATAGCCTTAGGAGTTCCAAACCTCGAGAAAATGTGCTTGCGGAGAAATTTCAAGACCACCTTGGCATCACAAGTAACAGTGGGGATAGCTTCCACCCACTTAGATATGTAGTCCACCGCCAATAATATGTATTTGTTTCCGCAAGAGAACAGGAATGGGCCTATGAAATCAATGCCCTAAGCATTAAACAATTCGACTTCTAAGATTGAATTCAAGGGCATTTCATTTTTTCTCAAAATATTTCATGTTCTTTGGCATCTATCACATGTTTTCACGAATGAGTGAGCATCCTTGAAATCAGAGGCCAATGAACTCTCGATTGTAACACCTTATTGTTGTCCTTGTTCACAAATGTCCACTAGCATCTTAAAGAATGACAATGAGAAGGACAAATAAGATTTCATTTTCTAGGATACATCTTCAAATCATTTGATCAGCACACTGTCTATAAAGAAGGGGATCCTTCCATAAATAATGCTTCAATTCAGCAAAGAACCTTTTCTTTTGTTGAGAAGTTAAGTCCGAAAGTATAATTCTGACAGCTAAGTAGTTCACGATATCTACATACCATGGAGTCCAATCAGCATGGGAAACAGCTAGTAATTGCTCATCCAGGAAGCTATCATTAATGTGAACTTGTGAAGCTTCATTATCCTCTAATTCTAGTCTTGAAAGGTGGTCGGCCACCAAATTTTCCGATCCCTTCTTGTCTTTTATCTCCACATCAAATTCTTGAAAAAAAGGACCTATCTTATAAGGCAAGGCTTAGCGTCCTTCTTTGTCATTAGATACTTTATGGCCGGGTGATCCTTGAAGACAGTGACTTTGTTATCAATCAAGTAAGGTCGGAATTTGTCAAAAGTAAAGACTATTGCTAGCAACTCTTTTCAGTGGTGGCATAATCCAGTTAAGCTTCATTTAGAGTTTTTCTAGCATAGTATATGGCATGAAACGCCTTGTTCTTTCGATGTCCCAAAACAGCTCCAACCGCATAATCACTTACATCACACATTAGTTGGAATGGAAGTTCCCAATCCGGAGCTATAACAATAGGTGTGGAGGTGAGCTTATCTTTGAGTGTGGTAAACATTTTCATGCATTTCTCATTAAAGCAAAACAAGACTCCATGCATTAATAGGTTTGAAAGAGGTTTTTCTATTGTTGAAAAGTCTTTAATGAACTTCCTATAAAAACCTGCATGGCCTAGGAAACTCCTAATTCCTTTCACTTATAGGTGGAAATTTCAATCAGTCTCAATTTTCGCTCATTCACCTCGATCCCATTGTCGAGTACTCTATGTCCCAAGACAATGTCTTCCTTTACCATGAAGTGGCATTTCTCCCAATTAAGGACAAGGTTGATCTCCTTACATCTCTTCAAGACTAACTCTAATATGCTAAGGCAATCATCAAATGAGGCTCCTACCATTGAAAAGTCATCCATAAAAATTTCAATTGACCTCTCTACCATGTCCGAAAATATTGTCATCATGCATCGCTAAAATATGTCTGAGGCATTGCACAACCCAAATGGCATCCTCTTGAATGCAAAAGTCTCATAGGGGCATGTAAATGTTGTCTTCTCTTGGTCTTCAGAAGCGATAGAAATCTGGTTGTAACTAGAATATCCACCTATGAAACAATAGAACTCATGAAACACCAACCTATCCAACATCTGATCAATGAATGGTAAAGGAAAATGATCTTTCCTAGTGGCTTTATTTAACTTCTAATAGTCAATATAGATTCTCCAGCCACTTACTGTTCTTGCAAGGATTAACTCATTGTTTTCATTTTTAATCACTGTTATCCCACCTTTCTTTGGCACTACTTAGACTAGGCTCACCCATGGACTATTGTAAATGGGATAAATCACTCCTACATCAAGCCATTTTATGACTTCCTTCATAGTTGGGTTAAGCCTTCTCTAGGCTTCAATTGTGGGTCTAATGTCATCCTCTAAAAGTGTTCGATGCATGCACATTAATGGCCTAATCCCTTTTATATCGGCTAAAGACCATCCCATCGCCTCCTTGTGCTCTCTAAGCACGGTCAATGACTTTTCCTCTTCCACTTTAGAGAGATAAGAAGAGATGATGACTAGGAAGGTAGAAGACTCCCTAAGGTAAGCATACTTAAGGTGAGATGGAAACTATATCTCTTCAAGAACCAGGGCTTTTCAATTGAAGGGATAAGGCGATAAGAGCTAGATCCCAAGCTTTCAAAGTATTTTCGTTTGTTTTGCCCAAAATAGTCCATCCACAATACATATTCTCTTGCTTCATCATCAACAATGTCAGGAGAATCTCCATAGATAAGGCTAGTCTCCAAAGGATCAATGTGATACTTTTGGCTAGACTATAGCCTCCACAATGTCTACTCTAAAATAACTTTCACTCTCCATGGGATGCTTAATGACATTGAACATTGATTCATGTCCCAGTAGGGTATTAATCAACAAAATTTATAACCTAATACCTCATATAAGCGTTGCATAGCTACTATAGTATAGTGGTTCTAGGATCGTCCACAAAGATGGGTTTTCTTCATGGAAATGACTTACAGTGAGACTTACACAGGTGATTTCTGTTTGGATATTAGGGTTGTGATAAAAAAAGGTTGGTTTTAATGGTTAAAACTCAAAATAAAATAGATTAAAATATGGAAAGAAGTCCCTTGATGTATCAAAACACTAGGCTTAGGTTCCTTAAGCAAATGAGGGGTTTTCCGGGCCTTTTCCTCGCATTGGGAAGGATAACATATAGTTATCTCCCAAACCGGATCTTCCTTTAGCTATAAAAACTGACCCTCATTAACTATCTTTCAAAATGGCATTCACTACCCATTAATGGTCTCAGTCAGTAAAAACACATCTCTCCTTGACTCACCTTCCAATGGCTCATAAGTGATAACTAATGGACATCATTGGATCTAGCATTAAGTATCCAATGAGCCCTGAAAGCTTACCAAATATTGACCATTCAAGGTGACTCGAAGGGATTAAAACCTAGAGTTGGAGGAAAGAACATTCATGACAATGAATACCTGAGTGAAAAACATGGAAACCCTTGGTTTACCTTAGGATCATTTGCTAGTGGCCTTCTACTTCAAGGAGGGAGGGGTTTTAGCCACTCATCCTCTGAGAAGTCATCTTCAAAGGGTGTTTGGCCAGTGAGAAATAGAGAAAGAAAATGAAAGAAAGCGGGAGCTTCCCGAACAAGCCTCCTAAAAACCCAACTTCAGTAATAATCAAAAATTTGACTGTACAAAGTCTTATATGGGGTATTATATACCACCAAAGTCATTACAAATTACCAAAATATACAAAACAAAACATTATTGTATGAGGATAAACTGGGAAAAACACAAAAAGCTCAAAAGTCAAAATTTGCAGACATCTTCGCAAGGGTTGCGAAAATGCGAAATTTTGCAAGGGTTGCGAAATTTTCACAACCCTTGCTAAACAAGCAAGGTTGCTACTGCCTTTTGTGCTCTGCTTTCTGCTTATGCTTTCTTCTAGGCTCTAAACTACACTTGGATTCTTCATGCCTTTAAGTTGAATCCCTGTCTTAAAGATATATAACCTTTAGAAACAACAAAACTTGCCACAAACACCAATTAGCAACCTTGCTAGGTACTTAATGTACCAATTGGGCCAATTAGGCCAATTACAACACAAAAAGTGCTCCAAACATAGAGTGTTAAAGGTATAAAATAGCACTTTTTGGGTAGTAATCAAACACGTTGAAAGTTACCTCTTGATCTTGCACCCTCAATCTAAGTTCTCCATTTTGCACATCAATAAGGGCATGGCTAGTAGCTATGAATGGTCTTCCTGATATAATAGGTACTTCCTTATCCTTTTCCATGTCAAGAACTATGAAATCAGTTGGGAATATGAACTTGTCTACCTTTACCAACACATCCTCAATAATTCCCCGATGATGAGTGAGTGATCTATCCACTAATTGAAAAGTAGTAGTTGTAGGATTCACCTATCCCAAACCAAGTTTCCTAAAAATAGATAATGACATTAAGTTAATACTAGCACTAAGATCACATAAGGCTTTTTCAAAAATTGAATTGCAAGTAGAACATGGTATAGTAAAACTCCCTAAGCTTTGGAGCTAATTTTCTTTGGAGGATAGCACTGAAATCCTCGGAAAGAGCAATAGTTTTATAATCGCTAAGCTTTCTCTTGTTTGCGAGGATGTCCTTCATGAACTTGACATATGAAGCCATTTGCTCCAATGCATCGGCAAATGGAATATTGATGTGGAGCTTCTTGAAAATTTCCATAAACTTTCCAAATTGGTTATCCAACCTGTTCTTCTTCAATCTTTGATATTATGGGACAACTGGAGTATTTTCTCTTGAAAAAGCTATCAACTCAGTTTTTCTTTGCTCCTTACTTGCTGAATTTTTCAATAACTTCTTTGTTTTTTCAGTAGTTCTAGCACTCTTTTCAACAGTTTCATCAATGTTTCTTGAATTTCCAACATTGTTTTCCTCACACTCGGCACTGTCTTCATCATTTTCAACACTATTTTAGATAGGTCTCTCTACAGTTTTTCTGCTTCTAAGTGTGATGGCCTTGCAATGCTCATTGCCATCTCTTCCAGGGTTCACTTCCGCAGTGCTAGGCACATTGCCTTGTTGTCTCTCATTGAACAAGGAAGCCATATGACCCATTTGAACCTCCAAATTTCTAAGTTGAGCAACTTGATTAGTGAGGGAGGTTTTTGTCTCATTGACAAATTGAGCTTGAGATTTGCTCAATTCCAATTGGTACTTCGCTAACTCACTCAGTGTCTTCCAAACTTGCTTTCTTCTCTTGAGGAGGTATAACTTGCTCTATCGGATGCATCACGTTCGGATTGTTTCTCCAAGAAAGGTTAAGATGATTCCTCCATCCCTGATTGAGATTGTTTAAATATGGATTGAATTGTGGTTGAGGGAATTTTCTCAAGTGTTAGGCTTGTTCCACACTCATCTGCCCACACAGGTTTCCCATTTGACACTCAATATTAGAATGAGGTCCATTGCAAAAATCACATGAAAGGATAGGCCCTTGGATCACATTTTCCACAGCTTGGGCATTTTTTAATTGAGTGGATTGAAGTTTCTTTGTAATCAATGAAACTTGGACCGCTAGATTTTTGAAGACATCCAATTCATGTACTCTACTTGGTTTCTTAGACGTTGCTCTTTCATTCGACCATTGGAAATTATTCAAAGGCATATCTTCCAACAATTGGTATACCTCATTTACACTCTTGCTCATCAATGCACCTCTAGCTGAGGCATCTAAGAGTGTTCTATTAGTCCCAATTAGATGTGCTTGCATTCATTTTGCCAAACCATGGTGGGGGCATTTTCTTAAGAGATCTTTATAATGGTTCAATGCCTCATAGAAGGTCTCTCCCTCATATTGAGCAAAGTTGTGTATCTCGATCCTCATCTTTGCTGCTTTTGCCGGAGAGAAAATTTTTTAAAGGAACTTGTGCACCAAGTTGTCCCAAGATGTGATGGAGTCAAGAGGTTCCGAATTTAGCCAATGCTTCGCTTTGTCTTTCAATGAGAATGGGAAAAGTCTCAAGCGGATAACATCATCACTCACCCGTTATACTTCATCATGTCACACACTTCTAAGAAATTAGAAATGTGCGTGTTGGGTCTTCATTTGGCAATCCAATGAATTGAATATTTTGAATCAATTGCAAAGTGATAGGCTTAAGCTCAAAGTTGTTTGCTTGTATAGTCGGTCGCCTAATCACTAGAGGGATGTCGGTCAGAGGGAGAGCATAATCTCTCAAAACTTTCTCTAAATCCTCCATAGGAGGGGCTGATTGGGGCACACTTCCCCACTTGTAGATTGGATGTCTACCTCTTCTCCTTCTCTAAAACCTTCAACATTCTCCATTGATTTCTGCTCAAATTCAGTTCATTCTTTCTTACCCTTCCTAATTCGTCTCACTGTTCTTTCTAATTCCGGGTCCAAGGGTACTAGATCTTTATCACCAAACTTTCACATGAATAAATGGTGCCTGAAATTCAGCAACAAGAGAGGAAACAAATGTCAAAAAATCCTAATCAAAAGCTCAAACAAATAAGGAAAAACAAAATTTTCTTAAAGTACAAGAGAAACACTTGGTATCAATATTAACACAAATCGCCAACTCCCTGGCAACTGTGCCAAAAACTTGTTGGGCTAAAAATTCAACTACTAAGTTCCGCAAGTGTACGAGCCAACTTGTAATATAGTGGACTCAAGGAGTTCGGATATCGAACCACAGGGAGTTGGGTGTTAACTATTGGAATTGGGATGCTCTCTCTTATATCCAAGCTAGTAAACAAATGATTTGAAAATTTTTTAGAAATAAAATAACTATTAGAGGAAAACAAAATTAAAAGTTCCTAGAAAGATAAAAGTTATCGAATAAAAGGTCCTAGGATTTTGATGTAACTAGATAATCTCCAAATATTAAGGTGATTTCTCTCTCTTTAGGCCAATTGGACATATGCTCAAGGCAAGTCTCACAAAATTAATCAATAACCTCTCTTGAAAGTTAAGGATCTATCAACTAGAACCAAATATATTTCTTCTCAACTCAACCCCAGATCCTAGTGATGCATTAACGGAAAGGAGACTCAATTATGCCTCGTAATTCCTGTTAATAACTCTATTGTCCAACAAATCATGTTGATTTACCCAAGTCTAACCTATCACGCACTTCTCAGATCTTGTAACAAGTCACAAACATATTGAAGGTGATTAAGAATCAATTTGAATTAGTACAAGCATGAATCAATGAGCATTTAACATCCAATAAGCCCACAAGATAAAAATCAATGCATTAATATAAGCTTCATATCCAAATCACAATCAAAACCCTAGTCTACTGAATTAAAACATTGTTAAAAACTGGTATAAAACAAGGGAGATTGAAAATAAGAAAAAATGGAAGGAAGGAACTCTAAAAATGATATGCAATCTTTGCTTCTTCTCTCCTTCCAGTAGTCAACTTTCCCGGCAAAATCTCCAAAAAAATCTCCCAGCTATTAACCAAGAAGGTAATCTAAAAACAAAAAGCAAACCCTAAATTGATTCTAAACAAGAAGTAGAGAAACCCAAGGGGAGTGTGTTCTCCCCCTAATTTGGAACCCTCAAAAATGTGTGAAAAAATTCCTTAAATATACATTGAAAAATTGGCCAAAACAAGCCCAAACTAGAAAGTTTTCTAGGCCAAACGTCGAGTGGTCACGACCATAAATTGCTTGTGGTCACGACCACACAGAAAATGATAAAACAAATGTGATAACAGTCATTGCAAGGGAAAGTTGTGGTCGCAACCGTGGTCACGACCACACCAAGAGTGTTGTATAGTTGATGTAGCGTCGCGACCACACCGAACATGTTGTCCTTACACTGCAATAACTACTGCACAGGCTTCTTCATATTCTTGCTTTATGGTCACAACCATAAACTTATGATCGTGACCACAACTTCTTCATTGCATATCTTTCTCATTTCTTGCCTAAATTGCTTGTTTTTCATCTCGTTTTCTTCGTTTCTACAAAATACACAATTATAGGCGATTAGATATGAAAATGAATAAAAAGAGTGTTTAGTTAGAATGAAAAACATGAAATAAGCTATGTTTTACACTAAATAAAGATATCCTAAAGCACACCTAACACCAGCCAAGGGCCAGTGATTTCGCCAAGGGAAGATATTCCATGGCTGGTTTTCTAGAGGTGGGGAAAAATACATTTCTACACAAAAGAACCCATAAAAACCCAACATGCTCTACAATAGTGGGGATCCTAGAAACATCATCCCATTTTCGAATAGTGGCGGAATACGAAGTTTGAGAGGTAGAAGAAACCTTAATAAATGGAAGGGATGGGTCTTGGATATCAAGGAGACTAAGTGCATCAATATCTTGGATAGGCAATCCTGTAAGAATCGAAACATCTCTCAAAGCAAGATAGACATCACCGAAAGGAAAAAGTAAAAAGTCAACACTCTTGGACCCAAAATCTTAATACAACACTCATCAATTCCAAGTCCAAAGAGGTGTTCATAGTGTTAAGCTCAATAAATTTCTCTATCCCCAAAGACACCCATTGTCCTTTAAAATGGGTAGATAACCTAGTAACCCAAGCAACACCCATCCATTAGAGGCTCGTGGCCATGATTTGGTCGGGCTTGTCATAGGTCATACCTCTTTTCCCATAAGTATTTCAGTCGAGGATTGCAATGGAAAATGGAGTGTGCAATTATTTACCCAAGAAAAGGAGGAAGAGAAATGGTACTTGATGAAGCCAAAAATTATCTCTTTTAGTCCGTTTTTACATTTGATTTTCGGTTAAAAATTGAATATTTAATATCGCGAGAATTATGAAGAAACTCACCGGGTTGTCTGGAAGGAAAGCGAAAAGATGAAAAATACGGTAATAAGTGGATAAAGAAATGCAGTCAATAGTAGAGCGAAATAAAAGCAATTGGGTGAGCTATTGATCTGATCTTGAAGTTTACAGTCAGTTAAGTTGTGACCTCAGGAAGATTAAAGAGACATTGAGGCATGTCGTGACAGGGAACACAATATAGGCAGCGGAAGAAGGAGCAGAAATTAAAGGTGATGTCGCGACAAGAAGACTGATGTCGCGACATCAAGAACCACTGGTTGTTACAGCAGACTTAACACTAAGCCTTCAGACATCAAGAGGATCAACTAAAGGCTTCAAACTATGAGGTTGAAGTCACGACGATCGTAAGACACCCGCTCAAGGAAACAAGATCAGCGGGAAAGGGTGCGTAGACTCGTTCATGTCGCGATTAAATGATTCCGATGTTCTACATCGAACAACCATTGAAGACTCCGTAAGGAACTAGAATGGATGTCACGGTTAAGGCCATGATGTCGCGACATCACAAATTGACATCTAAATGCGGTGGTCAACTTATAGTCGCGGACATCAAGAACGTACTGCGGAGACTTCATGGGTTACATCAAAAGGACAATGAATCATGAGACGGACAAGATGTCGCGAACAAAAGACTAAGTCGCGACATCGAACACAGATTAAAGCTTCAGTTATAAAGCAAGGTCGCGATTCTAACTGATGTCGCCGGACATCAAGACAGCAACCAAATAAAGCCCCAGAAGTAAATTGATGTCGCCGACACCAGACCCGCCATTGAAAGGTAAAGCTTCATAGCAAGGTCACGACATCACCGGAGCGTCGCTATTGCAGACTGGCCGCGACACTAAAAATGAAACGAGAGGAGTCTCAAAGGATCTAAGTTGATGGTCGCGACATGAGACCGGCTTCCGCCGACATCGAACGACCAGATCAAAAGATGCGTGTTATAAGGGATAAGCGCGACAAGACATTGATGTCGACAACATGAGCGACCATTGAAGCCTACAAGCCCATAAGATGATGTCACGACACGAGATCTAAGTCGCGACATCCAAGACACGCTTGAAGACCGCAAAGGCCTTAAGTCAAGTCGCGGACAAGATATCGACGTCGACATCAGAGAGCAGAACAATGGAAACCGCGAAGACATGAGTAAGATGTCAAGGGACAAAGATGATGATGTCGCGACATCAAGAATGACTAAATCAAGGCTTATATAGTGTACGCCGTCGCTGATTATGGGATCGAGGTCATGACCGATGATGTCACGACAAGGAAACTGGTCGCACGAACAAAGAATCTTGGGCCTGATAC
Organism: Tetrastigma voinierianum; assembly: GCA_016808115.1. Taxonomy (NCBI): domain Eukaryota; kingdom Viridiplantae; phylum Streptophyta; class Magnoliopsida; order Vitales; family Vitaceae; genus Tetrastigma; species Tetrastigma voinierianum. The sequence goes on from JAEQBH010001483.1 coordinate 695,197, forward strand.
TCATGTCCACAAGCAGTTACATTGGGATTAGTCCAATTTGGTAACCCTATAAATACACAACCATCCGTACAAGAAAGTAGTCACGCCACAATTTAGGTCCCGGATAGCTGAAAGCTCATTTTCTTCTTTTATTTTTTCTCTTCTTTTCTTTTCTTCTTAATTTTTCATTCACGCTTTAGAGCGTATTATGCTCTCAGATTTTTATTTTCGTTGTATTTTCAACTGATGTTATCGCTGAAATACGAATGCGTATTCATTTTATTTTCTCAAATTAATACCCGAAATGTTTGAAGTTCGTATTAAATTTGGAATTCGATTGTTTCAATTTCAATTTGCTATTCTATGATCGAGGAATGTCAGACGTGTAATTCAAGAATTGAGGAATCCAAATTTTCCATTATGAACATGATAGTCGAATGTATCTTTCCGTAGAATGTTTACAAAGAATGTTAATGCATTTAATGAATTTACTGGTTTTGCCATTGGCTCTGATCTGAATATCAGTTTCTGGCACCCAAGTAAAATTTGCGTCATTGCTCCGATTTCAAGGAGGTCCTCCGAAAGGACACAGAAGACATTCCCGAGAGTAATGTACATTTCTTTGAAGGTATACTAACTCGTTATTAGGATTTTTCAGCTTTGTAAGTTCACTTAGATAAATCCTCTTCTCACTTGGAAATCAAGAACGAGTTGAATGAGTTATCTATTTAAACAAGCAAAGAGTTCACCTCAATTCCTGGAGCAGTGAGACCAACCCGTGTTAGCCGTGGATCTAACTAAGGAAAGGTCGATCTATTCTAATTTCGAGGAGGAGCAACTGAAGCCAGATATCCTTGCTTGACCGATAACTTGGGAGCTTAAGGTTTATCATAAATGGGTATGAAGTATTGCAAAGAAAATACCCAGATTAAGGATGTCCCTTTAAAAGTAGTTATTTAATTCCCTCGTATTCGAAAGAATCAAACAATTAGATAATGAAATGTGAAGTGTGGAGAGATCCAATTTCGTGACCAACTTGATGTATTTTTGAAACCTGAGTTAATCAAGAAATTTTATCAGGAGTAACTACAGGAATCGATAGTTCACTATCACTGTTTCTATTGATGTGTCCTCGAGGATAATTATTCAAGATTCATTCTTTTATTAGAAATTCTTTATTCCTTTATTCTTTTATTTTCCAAAGATGTTGATAGTTCAGTTAATTTCCTCTTGTTCGTTTAATTTTCCAGCACCTTAATGCTGGATCCTACTATCATTTTGTGGTCCAAATAATATTGAAATTGAGTAGTCAGGGTAGTTGATTTAAAATTCTTGAGATCTCTCAGGGATCATTATCCGACTTAAATCCATTTTATTTTACTTGTCGACTGCACTTATGCACATCGCATCAAAACCAACTTTGAAAAAGGATTTACTCTAAGAGATTGGTGGTTTATAGTATAATATCAACAAGTTTTTTATGATTGTTGCCGGGATTAGACAATAGTCCTTGGTGATAACGCCATAATCTTGCATGCATAACTAATGCATAAATGTGCAACATGTTTTGCCTCAACAAGTTTTATGGCGCCGCTTCGTCAGATCGGCAAGAATTTAATAAATCAATATTCGGGATAAAAGAAGGAAATATTAATTTGACATTTTTAAAAAGAAAAAGAACAAAAAATAGCGCTTTCAAGCAAAGGATCTTTAGCCACCGATCTTTAACAACCCATCTTGAAAATTTTTGTTGATTAGTTTAATCCTATTGATCCGAAGGTTTAATTTGATTTCCTGTGAAGACACCATACAAACCATGACAGATAGAGGATTAGATGGTGTAGCCAACCGTGAATGTGCGTTAAAGACCTCAAGGAGCATGACACTATGGAGAATTTATGGAATTCATTCATCCACAATAAATATTTAGCAATGGAATGTACCATCAATCAATGCTAATGATTGAAGCTCGAACCAAGACTTCACTGCAATGGTCCGAAGAAGATCAGCTTTTACCGGGCCATCCCACCGGAAAATCCAAATAAGCACCGAAGATTCTCAGAAGGCTAATATCAAGTAAGATGGATGGGTGTGGAGCCGTATTATTCAAATGCGCTTGTTCCCATTCTCTTACGAGATAGTATTTAACATGGTTTAACTCACTACCATATGAATCAAGAAGCACATGGGAGGAGTCGATGAGCTTATTTCAACAAATCTTTAATTCCCACCCCTTCATTCCTAACAACTAAGGGAAATTACTAATTCCAAACATGGGGAAAGTGAGAACATGTGTGCTGATAGGAAAGATCTTGCTGAATACAACATTAGCTCATCTAAATTTTCAAAGAGAAATGGCAAGGCTAAAGAGAGCAGAATGAATGTGATGGACAAATTGTCAGCCATAGAGGCCAAGCTGGATGCATTGATACATTGGATGAATAAAGGGAAGTCCAACTAAAGGCTAAAAACTAAGTAATTGTGGAAAGAATGGAAGATTGCATGTAAAGAAGAAATCAAAATCGATTCGAGGAAAGTCAACATGATCGAAACAAAAAGGGAGTTTCTCACCTTTTCCTCTATCTTTTATTTTACTTGCATTTGAGTTGAATTAATTGATTAGGATCTTATATTTTAAAGTAACAAGATTGCAAGTTTGGGGGAATTTATTTTTATCTTGTGTGGAATGCTTAACTATTGACTATGAGGAATTGTCCATTTCCTACAAGATAAAAATAAATTAAGTTGTAGTTATTTTGAATAACATTGAACAACTGTGATATTGCTGCTATTTGGATTGTTTGTTGTTTTGAGACATAACATTGGTCCGAGAGAATCAACCAATAATGTGGGAGTGTGAAGAATAATAAATGGAAAAGAAGGTCATATGACAAAAATTTAGTCATCCTCGAACGAATAGAGAACATTCCGGTCGTGACTTCTCGACTTCAGGTCATAACATGAAAATCAAGTCATGACATCCAAAGAATTAATGTCCGGATTTAAAAGTCCAACGAGTATACCGGCCTTTAAGGGAAAATGTCCTTACATTGAACTCAAGTGTCAAGTCTCAAGCGAATCAACGAACTACAAGTCACCCAAATTTGTCAATTTAGAAAGGATAAATATCATAAATGCAGAAATGTAAATTTACATCTGATCTAACTAAACCGTAGAATATTTTCGGTTTCTGGGTGAGGCATAATTAGAGGAGAATAAAGACCATGAAGAAAAACGATCCAACTTCCCATTGAAAAGCCAAAAGCCTTAGTTAAAAATGTGATCGTGGCAGAATCAAGGAGTTCATTAATATTCCCATAGAAAATTGAAGGAAAGGAATGACTTGTTCTTCCCAAGAGAAACAACTCATTATAAAAAGGATGGGAAGGAACAAGGAATTAGAAACAAGGTAAAGAATGGAAGGAAGTGGAGAATGAGAGTGCGGAAGATTCCGAGGGTGAAAACACCGTTTATGGAATGAGGGAGTTGCTCAAAAACCGGGGCCTAACGCTTGTTCCATAAAACGTGGTTTCATCCTCGAGAGGGGCGGTGAGGCGTACCCCAATTTGTCAGACGACCTTATTAATGTTCGACCGCCTACTAGAGCTCAAGGTCCAAAGTGAGCCAAATTGCCGAGTCAGTAAATTAATCGAAGAAGATATAGGTTTTTAGGATAGGAAATAGAAAGTTTTTCTCAAGTCGAGATACCAGAACATTGTAAATCAATAGTTGCTGTAATATCGAAATCGTTTTGATATTTGAATAAAGTTTCGCGATCGCTTGTTGATCATGATGTGGCGGGATTAGCTTTTTATAATAGCTTATTTTCGCTAATATCAAAATAACATTCCGGGATTTGTTCGCTTATCTAAAATGAATAGAGAGCATGAATAGTGAAATCGAATGTAGAATATGCACTTGTTGTTCAGTTCCGCTTTGGGTTGAAAATGAAGAAACTCAAGCTACGAGTATAACAAAACTTTGGAAAGCCAATGGTTTATACACAAAGAAATAAGCACAAGTCTTGAAGGAAATAATACACCCTGGCCAACAAAGACCCTTTGAAATTTTGTCCGAAATTAGGAAAATTTTCCGGGAACTCAGGAATTATAATCCATAGTCCTAGAACTTGCTCAATATTGATTAAGGCGAAATCCTAGTTGAAAACAACCTAATAAGAAATGATACGGTGCCATTCTTGAATGCTTGAGCCATTCTAGCTATCCCTATTCATATGCCGATGCATGACGTTTAGCTCCAAAGAATTGAGCCAACAAGCCTATTCTTCAATGAAAAATAAACCAATGGAAACCCCGACTCATCCTAAGACACCACCCTTCAAGAAAAAACCTATGATTACCTTGGTGAATTCAAAGAGGAAGGAAGAAATGAAGTTTGGGAGTATATATTTTGAGAAACTCAAAAGGGAATGAAAAAAAAAAAGGGCAAAGAGTAAAAGGCAACGTAAAAGAAGGCTTCTAGGATAAGTTCCCATTCAAGGCCTAACTCTCAACAATTAAGTTCTTGGGGTGTTTCAAATACCTAGTACCCTAATGCTATCTGGTATGAGAGCTACTAACCCAAAGTTCGCTTAGAGTGTTAGAAAGCCTAAAAGGTTAAAACATTGCACTATCCTTAAATGGTGACAAACAAAGAAAAAAATCCCCAGTGAAATTACAAGTGAAAAATAGGGGGCATACAGTTCTGAATTGAAGAAATCAAAGAGATGTCCCAAACATGAAGCTGAGGGGAGATATTTAGAGGAACTATAAGGAAGAAAGGGCAGAAGAAGAGAGAAAAGGATCAGGGGTAATCTTCACCTAAAAATTCCTTCCATCCTACCAATTACCCAAGCCTAACATTACAAGCCCAAAAGACCTGATTGATTTTGAAGGTTGGAATCACCTACATTAGTGGAGATCAATATGAAAAACCAGCATATGGGACTTGAATAAAAAGTTTGAGAAAACCTCCCAGGAGATTGACTAAAGCTAATACAAGATTGAGAAGGATTGCTGACCCGCACACACACACAAACAAGACTTGAATAATTGAACTCGTTTACATACATTAGTTTATCGTGATTTTGTAATAGAAGTATACCTATGCTCTATTCTCGCAGATTTTAAACCGAATTTGAAATAATAGTGATATTTTTAATTCTAGATTCGAAAATGTCCTTTAAGTTTAAATTGAATAATACTTCTAAAACAAAATTAAAATGTCCTTTTTTTGTTTCCGAGGACAACAAATCTTTCATTTCCTTACTGAGGACAAGCAAAATTTTTAAGTTTGGGGAGTTTGATATTTAAAGTCATCTCTTTAGTCCATTTTCTCGTTTTGATTTTCAGTTAAAATTAATATTTAATATGTAATTATGAAGAAACTCACCAATTTGTCAATAGCGTGAAAGGAAGCAAGAAAGATGAAAATGTGAAGAATAGCGGGATAAAAATGCAAATAATAGTAGAGCGTAAATAAAAGCAATTATCGAACTATCGATGTGTGCCTTGGAAGTTTACATACCAGCTTCCGAGGGTTGTGACCAGAAGATTAAAGAGACATTGAGTACGCCTGGTCAGTGGAACACAATAGCAGCCAAGAAGGAGCAGAACAGCGTGATGTCGCTGACAAGAAGACTGATGTCGCGACATCAAGAACCACCGGGTTGTTACAAAGCGTAGACGACATCAAGTCGTGACATCAAGAGGAGATCAACTAAAGGCTTCGAAACTATGAGGTTGAAGTCACGACATCGAAGACACCGCTCACGAAACAAAGACGAAGGGTGCGAGACCGTTCACGTCGACAACATCCCGACGTCGCCACATCGCAATCACAACAACGAACTAGGAATGATGTCACGAGCGCGCTGGGCGATGTCGCCGACATCACAACGCATCATCCAAATGTGCAGGTCAACTTGATGTCGTATATCAAGAATGTGACCGTGAGACTTGCGGTCACGACATCAAAAGGACAAAGCTTGAAATCGCTAGAGACGTGACAAGATGTCGCAACAAAAGATCGAAGTCGCGACATCGAACGACAGATTAAAGTCAAGCAGAAGTAAAGCAAGGTCGCTGACTCAATCTGATGTCACACATCAAGAGCAACCAATGAGTTTCAGAGAAGTAAATTGATGTCGCACACCGCATCGCTTCGCTTGAAAGGTAAAGCTTCATAAAGTAAGGTCACGACAACAGCTGATGTCGCTACAGAAGACTGAAGTCGCGACACCGGAAAACAACGAGAGGAGTCTCAAAGGATCTAAGTTGATGTCGCGACATGAGACCGGGTCGCGAAGATCGTGAACGACTGCATCAAAGATGCGGAGTTATAAGGGGATACGCGACAAGACATTGATGTCGCGACAACATGAGCTTATCAAATAAGCCATAGCCTCCATAAGATGATGTCACGATGAGATCAAGTCACGATATCCGAAGACATCGCTTGAAGACCAGAAAAGGCCTTAAGCTGAAGTCGCGGACAAGATATCGACGCCGCGACATCGAGAGAACAATTGAAACCGCTTAAGATACGAAGATGTCGCGACAAGATGATGATGCCGTGGACATCAAGAATGACTAAATCAAGGCTATATAGCGTACGCCAAGTCGCGATATGGGATCGAGGTCGCGACTCGATGATGTCGACAAGGAAACCGGTCGCGACGCGGAATAAAGAATCACCTGATACTCTACAAATTCACAAAGAGTTACATCGGGATTAGGCCCACTTAGGGAACCCCTATAAATACACAAATATCCAAATTTCAAGAAAGTAGCTGGGCGCCACGCACGAGAGGTCCGGATAATAGCTCATTTTCTTTCTTTATTTTTTCTTCTTTTCTTTTCTTTTCTTAATTTTTCATTTCCTCGCGCTTTGAGCAGATTATGCTCGTATTTTTATTTTCATTTTCCGAACTGATGTTATCGTTTGAAATAAGTCAATGCGTGACCCATTTTATTTTCAAATTACTACCGAAATGTTTGAAGTTCAGACAAATTTCACCATTGTTTTAGCCAATTATAAATATTCTTATGATCGTAGGGAATGGGGTCAGATTTGTAATTCAAGAATCGAGGAATCCAATTTTCCATTAAGTGAACATGATAGTCGAATGTATCTTTCCCGTAGAATGTTTACAAAGAAATCTTGTTAATTTCGCTTAATGAATTTACTGGGTTTTTGGGTTTATTGGCTCTGGATCCGAATACGGGCTTTCTACACCAAGTAAAATTCATACACAGTTCGATTTCAAGGAGGTCCTCCGAGTGACACAGAAGACATTCCCGAGAGTACGCATTTCTTTGAAGGTATACCAACTGGCATAGGATTTTTCAGCTTTGTAAGTTCACTTAGATAAATCCTCTTCTCACTTGAAATCAAGAACGAGTCAGAATGAGTTATCTATTTAAACAAGCAAAGAGTTCACCTCACCCTGATAATAGACTAATCCCGTGTTAGCCGTGATCTAATCAAGGAAAGGTTGATCTATTCTAATTTCGAGGAGGAGCAACTGGAAGTTGTATATCCTTGTTTCGACCGATAATCGGGAGCTAAGGTTTACAGCCCATAAATGGGTAATGGCATCGTAAAAGAAAATACCCGTATTAAAGGAAGTCCCTTTTAAAAAGTAGTTATTTAATTCCCTGTATTCGAAAGAATCAGGTCATAAATTAGATAATGAAATGTGAAGTGTGGAGAGATCCAGCTGCACTACAACGCTCGGGATGTATTTTCAAACCGGAGTTAATCAAGAAATCTTTATCGAGTAACTACAGAATCGATAGTTCACTATCATCGCTTCTATCGATGTGTCCTCGAGGATAATTATTCGCATTCGGCTTCTTTTATTAGGAAATTCTTTATTCTTTATTTTTATTTTCCAAGATGTTGATAGTTCGCTTAATTTCCCTCTTGTTCGCATCTTTCCAAAGACCTTACGTCGGATCCTACTATCATTTTGTGGTCCAAATAATATTGAACAGCAGTCGTGGTAAATTTGATTTAAAATTCTTCGAGATCTCTGTGGGATCATATCCGACTTAAACTACTTTATTACTTGGTTTAATTGCGTACTAAGTAATATCACTCAAACCAACTTTGAAAAAAAAAAAGGATTTACTCTAAGAGATTGGTGGTTTATATAGTATAATATCAACAAGTTTTATGACATTGTCACGGGGATTGGGATAAATAGTCCTTTGGTGATAACGTCATAATCTTGCATGCATAACTAATGCATAAATGTGCAACATGTTTTGGTCTCAACAAGTTTTATGAAGAAAAGAAAAAAAGAACATAATCAGTACTACAATGCAAAAGTTATATCATAGCCAATACAGGTTAAGGAAAGATGAGCACAAGCAAAGAATTGGATTACCTTGATGAAGATGTGACCAAGCTGGAACCCATGGGTCCAAAACAAGAAACTCCTAAAGGAAATGAGTTCAGGGAACTTAACAGTTGTAGAAAGGCCACATGACAAATTTGGAAACTTCGAATGTCAGTCTATAAAGCCGAAAAACATTCAAAATATATATATATATATATATATATATATAGTGGATACAATCCCAGGTATTCCCTATGCAAAGAAACTCAAGCAGGTTGCTTAGAGAATTACCTTTAAGTCGTCTTCGCCGATAGATAAATCGAAAAGCTTTGACAGTGTGCAACCTACAGTCTACCAAAGAAAAATCCAATGACAAACAAGATCTAATATAGACAAGGGAGAAAGAAATCGTTTCCACAATAATGCATATTGAAGTAAATATATGGTGGAACAATGGTGATTTTGTTCGTATCAAATGGCCTATGCAAAGATGATTCGAAGTGCTTGTCGGAAGGGGTACCTATTGATTCGAACAACATCGGCGACGCATAATAAGCTACGATTAAAGGTCAAAGCCCTCCTTGCAATGTCAATCTGACATAAAGAGCCGCAGCCGACACTGTGGATTCTCGGGAAGGGCCGGCTTGAACAGCGAAGGACTGGATGACAAGAGGAACATCCTCAAATCAAAACTTGTAGCGACCGAGTTCGATTAACAGCAATCCAAACCTATGAGGACAGAAAAGCCACGACGCCGGGTTCTTCCTGGCAACGTCAGCTCGAATGGTGGCAACGAGTTGCAATGGAGGAGCGGCCGAAATCGAGGCTTGTAGCAGTGATGGTCGACGATTGGAAAAATGAAAACTTGCAACGGCGACAGAGGGATTCCTAACAGCAGCAATGACCATGGAAGACGATCGTGGGCCAATGGTCAACTGAAGAGAATGGGGAGAAATTCCTTCCTAATGTATGGGATTTTTCGGAGAAGGAAGGATGAAGGTAAGAGTTTTGAAAGTGAAGGTGGTGGAAATTTTTCTTGGGGAATCATCAACTATTGTCTTCTCGTTTGATCCAACAAGGCTCGCTATTGTTGTTGGATCTCCAAATCATAGGTCATGAATTGGACTTTGGGTCTCATGATGGAGGTGAATCTAAGGAAATGTTTTTAGGTTTTAATACATACAATGCAACCCTCAGGCCACAATGTAAGCGAGGGGCAATTGTTTGTACCTAAATTTAAATTTTGCCTCACCCAATGTGTATTTAGGCCTGTGCCTAAACCCATTTGAGTAAGTCCATGAAAAAGACCTAGGGGTATTTCTAAAATTTAAATCTTTTTTCTAAAAATTGATAAGCGGAGGATAGTGAGACTTTTTCACAAAATCAAAAGGTGGCCAAAGGATGTGGGTAGTTACTTGAGGTGGTGGAGAAAACTTAGGGAGCAAGCCTCCCTAATGGAGACGTGGGCAATTACTTGAAGAGGTGGGGAGAGTGGGGAAAATACAGGACTTGGGAAATTATTCAAGGACTCCTATAAAATGAGGAGAACTCTCAAGAAAAATGAATCAATCATCAATCAATCAACTCAACAAGCAACAATGACAATCTACTTCAACATTTCTTAGCTTTCTAATTAGCTTTCGTCAATTTCGAGCATTCTATATTCAAGTTCTAGTCGAGTTCCTTTCAATTCTTCAACACTGTATTGTTTCATTCATTCCTAGTGCAATTTAACATTTCTTTTTGTTTTTAGTCCTGTAGTCTTTACATTTTTTACGACATTATCTGCTTAGATTTTGGGGAACTATCAAGGGAACCAAAGAATCTACTTTGTCTAATTAAGAAGTTTGATTTTTAGGCGCAGTCTTAGTTCGAAAACACTTTAATTTCATGGCCCGTCCAGCAATCGCATGCTTTTATTTTGTATGTTAGATTGAAAATCACAAAAATCACCTACACATGTATAAATATTTGTATTAATAAAAACCTAAAATAATTATTAATATGATTACAAAAAAGAAACACACGATAAAGGAAAGAAAAAAGAATGGACCGTACCTTGGAGTTGAGAAAGAACGAAAAATTTTAACGTGGTTGAATGAGATTCTTGATTCTTAGAGAAAGAGGAGAGTGAAAAGAAAAGTAACTTATCATGAAAAAATAAATACAAGGAAAAAAATTAGATATTTAAAGAAAATATAATTAGATTTTTAAAAGGAATGTAATAGGTATTATAGTAATATTAAAAAAAATTGAAGTGTTTTTTTTAAAAACACCTCCCAAGCACTTCTAAAAAAATACTTAAGTGTTTTTCTGAGGTTTCAAAAGCATTTTTCAAAATTCCACTGAATGCCTTTCTTTCTCCAAAAAACAATTAAAAGTGTTTTTGGGCATAGAAACACTTTTAAGAAGCACTGTCAAAATGGCCCTAAGTTGTATTGGTTGGTCTATAAGTATCTTAGGAAGATAACAAATACACGATTACCATACAATGATGAATAATTGTAATATATCTTTCAAGTTAGAAATTAAATATGAGATTCTTCTAAATCTATAATTTATTTGAAGAGTGGAGGGACACTTTTTATTTATTTATTTTTCAGTTTTCAATAAAGAGATTTTCAGTAATACCATCAAATTGTTTTTTTATAATTTATAAAAGTAATTCAAGGAAGAAAACAATTATATTCTCTACTAGTATATAATACTAATTTGATTCCACTTTTTCAAATAAGTAAGAATATTCTCGTAAATATTTGTAAAATAATTTTATATTCTCACAAAAAAAAAAAAAAACAACAACAACAACAAATATGTTGTACAATACATACAAAAAATATAATATTTTTTAGAAAACATCTTTTAGGTGTCTTTAGTTGTTTTCTTATTTTTTAAAAGTTGTTTTGAACAATAATATATAGATATAAAAAGAATTAAGAATAAAATAGTCCATACAAAATATAGAACCACCCTTATTTTTTAATTTTCAAAAACATTCTTCAAATATAGTATTAAGTCACAATTTTTATTCATGTCCAAATTCAATTATTATGTACAAGAAGAATGATAAAAATAACTAAAAGAATGAATGTTTTTGGATTACCTTTTCAAACTAATAAGGAAGATCTATTGTTTCATAATTATAGGTAAAAATTAAAACATGTACTTCAACAGCAAAATTCGAAGTTGCAAACTACATGACGGGACAAAGAATATTCAATCGAAATGAATTCCGAAGATAATATTCTAAAGATTAGGAAAAGATATTCACTATGGTGAATAAGGAAGATTATAGGGTGATGTTGACTAGATCGAATCTGGAAGATTTGATCATATTTAATGAGTTTACTATGGAAGAAAAATATTTCATTGTGATGAATATAGAATGAAATCATAATCTTCTAACTGTCATGTTAGGACATATTAGGAAACATGTAGATTCATAATATTGAGGAAGGATCCCCTATAGAATATTAAATAGGAGACGTGTTTTGAAGCAAATTGGCACAAGAAGGATGTAGAAAAACAATATGGTTTTCTTGTGGAGCTGAATACATGTTGCATGTATTACCCAACTAATAAGTCCTAAACTCATCTATTTTTAGTCCATTTTTCTTGCATTTTTTTTAGAAGTTTATGATTCATTTTAATGCAGAATTATGGAATAATCACCAACTTTGTGTTTTGTAGATTTTGAATGCAAAAGAAGAAAATTCAGCAAGAAAATAAGAGAAATTTTTTGCTAAGGCAGAAATGTTGCGACATAATCTTATAATGTCGCGACATAATCCCAAAATGTCGCAACATAATCCCAAAATGTCGCAACATAATCCCATAATGTCGCAACATAAGCTCAAGGCAACCAACGGGGTAGTGTAGTAAGGCAGGCAGGCTATGTCGCGATAGAGACAAGGCTAGACTCAAAGTGGAAGTTTAACAATTGTCACGACATTTCAAAACTTTGTCACGACATAATATGAGAATGATTGAATGATAAATGTTGCAACAAAGAAATTTATGTTGCGACAATGGATCTTTATGTCACAACATTGTCTAAGAAGTTCTTAAAGAAGAATGTCACACATAAATTTACTCTGTCGTGACATTAATCAAAGGAATTGGCAGTACTGTTATGTCACGACACAACAAAACTATGTCGCGACAAAAAATTTCAAACTAAAGAGACAAGTCAAGACAAGTTGGTAACGATGAAGGTTTTTATGTTGCAACAAACATTTTATAGAATAACAAGATCAAGGCAAGAAATATGTTGTGACATTTTCAAAGTATATCGCGACATAGAAGTTTTATGTCGAGACAACCACAACAAAATGAGGAGGGAACTCTGTCACAACATAGAATTTTATTGTCGCGACAAAGATTGAGAAGAAATACAAAAAGAATGTCGCGACATTAATTGAAGAGAAGCGCCTAGAAGAGAACTGCAGACTGTCGCAACATTTCCGAAGACTGTCGTGACAAGGTTAGAGCAAAAACGTTAATTTATGTCGTGACATAAAACAATCAAGAGCAGCAAGAAGGAAACTTTGTCGCAACAATCACAATACGAATTCAGTTGAGCTCTGTCTCAACATTTTCAAACTATGTCGCAACATAATTTCAGAAAAAGGTATAGAAAACTGTCGCAACATAACAGTGCAAGCCACGATAAAAAGCTAGAGGACACACAAAACAATGTCACAAAATTTTATATGTCGAGACAAAGATGCCACTTGGGCCTCATTGTGCGGCCTATCATTTGAAATAGAATCACATAGGGCACTATGCGTAGCTTCCGCCGAACCAGGAATATCTAAGTAGCTGGAATCTCCTTTGTATATTATTTTTATTTTTATTTTTCTTTTATTTATTTTTCGTAGATTTAGTTTCAACTTACATTTTATCTAGTATTTTCTTTGGATTTGAGTAGTGATCTGAGTTGAAGTTTCGAGCTGGGTTCATTGTAAACATTTAGATTTCATTACTATCTGAATTCAATGGAATCTGGAAATTTTCTAGAGTTTATTTATTTCAGTTTGCTTGCAATTTCAATGAAATTTTCTAATTAGCTAGTCACTGATATGTGTAATCCAGTTTTGAAAGAATGAGCTCTCTTTGGGAACGAACTGACGTTGGTTATCATTTTCTACGCAACTTGAAAGAATGTCATCGTTAGAACTTTGAATTTATTTTAATCGTGCTATTCTAAAATTAATCGTTCAATATTAATAATCTTGAAATTCCAAAAGGATCAGATTCGCTCTAATTTCCATGAGGCCTCCGAGCATGCCGCATGGAGATTCTTGTATATAAAGCGCTACTTAAGGTATGCTAGACTAACATTGTGAAACTAATGAACTCTTATAGATCACTAATTTACTCATAAATTGAGGATTAGTTGGTTGATGTATCAGTCTAATTGATCAGAGGGTTCTCCTCTGTTTGATTAAATGATCTTGATCCCATGTTAGCATAGATCTAATCAAGGAAATAAAGAGTTTACTCAAATTAGTATAATGAGATACCAATTAGATTGGAGAATGTTTGTATTATCTTGTCTATGGGGGCAAGAATTCTTCAATCCTAAGAACAGGGTATGAAGTGCTGGAAAGGAAAAATACTCAGTTCTTAGAAAGAGAATTAAATCCTACAAGTAACTGATTAGACCCATGTGTTTGGGAAGAATATGGTTTTCTAATTAGTGAAATGTGTAGTGTATGGAGGAATCCAAACTATACTACCTTACATCTTTGATAAGTTCAGATTTCAAACTGATGGTTGAACTTCGTTGTGGAATGATGCATAAATTGATAATTCTACATTGATCTATTTCCCAGTGTTAACTTTACTCAATGAACTCTCAATTCCAATTTATTTTGAGTTTTTGTTATAGTTAAAAGAAATTAATCATTCATTCGTTATTTAGTTAAGCAAATCAATTTTGTACTTTTGAGTTCAAATAGTAAAGATCTTAAGTAGGAGGGGTAATTGATCTTAAATCGCTCATCAGATCTTCATGGGAATGATATCTAGACTTAAAAATCCACTTTATTACTTGGATGACCTATACACTTGCAGAGAATTAGACCTAATATAAACTTATAGAAATTACATACATATCAGAAAACATTATTTTATAATCTTAAGTCAACAAGTTTTTGGCGCCGTTGCCGGGGACTGAATAGTCTCGAGAGGCAGTGCCAGAATTTTAGCGCACACACATTAAACACATCATAAACATTAAGGTCTAATAAATCGACAAGTTTTTGGCGCCGTTTCCGGGGATCTAAAAGAGAATATAAACATCAATATTCCAATCAAATAGAGAATTGATAATTTGGACATTTTTCTATTTTATCAAAAATTTCAGAAAATTTACAAAAAAAATTAATTTTAACCGTTGTAACCGAGTAAGCTACTGTAAATGTGTTATGAGCCAATAAAGATATAGTTGTTTTTCCACTGATTTCAAGTGATCTTAGTGTGTTTCCAATGCAGGAAGATTTTACATGTATAGAAAATCAGAAGCAGAATTGCTGCCTTTGGACACGAAATCGGAGAGGACACTGAGAAATCTAAAGAAAGTTTAAAGTGCTAAATCAGCAGTTATGGCATAACAGAGACAGGTACAGAAAAATACTCAGATAGAAACAACAATAGAAAGGCCTCAGACGCAAAGGACTATGGAGGATTTTTGGAGGCCAGTCATTAGAGAGACGATTACTCTGCTGTAAGACAACCTGCTACAGAGGCCAACAACTTTGAATTAAAGCCAGCTTTGATCACAATGGTGCAACAGCATCAATATACTAGCCATCTAAGTGAAGACCCCAATGAGCACATGGGAAGATTTCTCGAGGGACGGGGTAAATACAAGAAAGTTGAAACGGGGTGAGACTCCTCGAGGTGATCAAGCTACAACTCTTCCCTTTCACCGAGATGCGCCCACTCGTCTCAATCACTACCTTATGGATCAAAGGACGTATCAGAAGATTTCCGTGGAGGCTTACATGAGTAGATTCTTCCCTCCCGCCCTCACTTCAGAAAGGAAAGGGGAAATCATAATGTTCAAACAAGGAGAGGATGAAAGTCTCTATAATGCATGAGAGAGATATAAGAGACTGCTGAAAAGATGCCCAATGTATGGAATAGATTTGACTACCTAGATGGACATCTTTTACCACTCTATGAACTACTCCTCCAAAGGTATAATTGATGCAGCCTGCTATGGATAATTTTAGAGAAAGAGTGCTGAAGAGGCAAGATAGTTGATTGAAGATCTAGAAAAAAGAAATTATAGAGCTCCATCTAAGACTCTAGGGAGCAACAGTAGACTGGCGGAAGCCGGGTGATAGGACCAAATGCATTGATCGCATAGAAGCCAAACTATATGCATTGATGAACAAGCTGGGAAACCAAGAAAGAAGAATGCATCCAGCACATGAAGTAAGAACAGTGGAAGAAAGTGAACAAAAGAGTAGTATTGAAGAGGGACTAGCCCATGAGGGTCCCCATTAAGTTGAGGAGTGTAACGCCCCAAAAATACCCTAGAATTTTTTTTTTATAATTTTATTATATATTTAGGGTATAAATTGAGCCAACTTGGGTATTTGCCGAGAATTGTTAAATGAATGTTGATTAAATTATTATATGGCTAAAATCCAAATGCAAATATTAAATGTTAAAATGAGAAATTAATTAAACTTAAATAAACCTAAGTGAAAAGTGGCAAAAAATTGAAATTAGAAATAAGGGACCTAAGGGTCATGTTAAAAATAAGAAATGCTTAAGTGTGATTAATGAGAATTTAAATGCAAATAGAGACAAATAGTGGGCAAGCTAGCAATTGGTGAGAACTTAAAACCCAAAATGGATTTTTGAAAGAAAAACAACAAGGCTTTATGTGACATGGGATATTTAAGACCAAAAGTGGTCTTGGAAGCTCATTTTGAGCAAAACGGTTTGAGAGACAAAGGAAGGGAGAGCTAGGGCTTGCAAAGTGAGGAGGTTGTGATTCTTGTTCCATTAAAACAAGAGTTTAAGAGATCAAGTTGAAAAAGAAAGCTTGGCATTGAAGATTGAAAGGGATTTATATAAGAAAAACCAAACTCTAACCCCCTTTCCACTTGTGTTTGGGTTTAATAAAACCCCAAATGTGGTATAAAAGTGTTCTTGGATGGTTTTAGTTCAATTTGAGATTTTTTTGCATTGTTTATATTGGTTTGGATTGGTTTGGAGGAGTGTTTGTAAAAAGGAAAATGTGTTGTTTTCAAAGGAAATGATGTCAAAATTTCACAAGACCCCTATTCTTGTTTTGGCTATAGATTGCTATAATCATCCAATGAAGTGCTAATCGTAAACGAACCATAAGAGATAGTTCATAAATTCTATAGAAGGGACCAGGAGCAAATTAGAAGCTCTAAGGCTCCCAACACGGGCTTAAAGGTGAGCTCCTGTAGCCTACGTTGAAGTGCCTATTTTGGGTATTGTTATAATGTTTTGGCCATAAGTTGAGTTTCACTCATCCAAATTGAGTGATTCAAAATTATGGGTAAAATATACTTCTAGGGAAATAATTTACTTGAAGGAAGTGCAGGCAAATTGTAACCCCAAAGTGCCCATAAATTTGTCAAAGTGGAGCTATATGTAAGAACAGTCTAATTCTGATTTACAAATTGGAGTAGTCTGAATGTAAAATGCAATAACTTGAGTTTTGGTGATCCAAATTGGATGATTCTAGTTGAAGAAGAAACTTTAGAACCATAGCTTCAAATGTGTAGAAGGAACCATTACCAATTTATGGAGTTAAGACCCCTGAAATTGGGAATAACAGTAGGTAACCGAGTGAGCTAGGCATACTGACTAGTTTGGCATTAAAAGTCTGTAACTTGAGTTTGGGTGATCCAAATGAGATGATTCCAATTCCTTCTAAAAATAGACTCATAGAGCTAAAATTTTCTTGAAGGAAGTATGAGATAATTATGGCTCATGTGTCCCCAGAAAATTTTTCAAGTGAAGGGGTATCGGGTGAGCATAAACCACGACCAAAAACCGAGGAATAACCTACTAATATGTGATTGTCATTGTATTTGAATGAGGTGGCTTGAGGAGGAAAGCCAGAGTGAAGTCAAGATTCTAAAGATCGGAATCAAACGACGATTTTGGTTTTTTCTATCTTCTCCTATTCTCGTTTCAAAATTTGAACTATTTGTTCTAAATGCATAAGAAAAGCATATTGAATTGTTTTAATTGATTTGAAGAAATTGATTGTGAAATGTTTGCAAATGAAAATTGCATGAGTATTGAAAATGAACCGTTTATACAAATGTACATAATATACTGTATGTTTGCTATAAAAAATTTGAACGCCCTTAATTGAATGTTAACCGTTTAGTTCGTATGAAGGATAGATTGGTATACCAATAGGGGTCAAAATAGTAGTACTGCAAACGATTGTATTGATGTGTCACTCCGATCAACAACCTAGAGGAACCATATCAGTAGTGTTCACTAATTGAATTTTTTAATAACCAGTCAGCAACCCAAGGGGACTGTACTATGTTATAAAACCATTTTATACCGACTGCGGCCAATGAGCCGTCTTCAGTGATTAGATATCCACAGCTATGCTCGAAAACATAGGTTAAATTTGTTAAGGGCAAAACCGAATTGAATTGATTTGAGATTATGACAAATTGAAATTGAAAAGCATGATTGGAAATTGAAATGAAAAGAGTATTGTGAAATGCATGATTTGATTTTCAATGACTTATTGCATATGGAAGTGTATATTTAGATTTGATCAATGAACCGTAAAGGATTGTATATGAAATAAGTATATGTATTGTATTGACATTGATCATCCAAAAGATGCGAAGTTTGTTTAGTAAAAGCTGCGTGATTTGATTTAAACCGAAATCGAGAATGGAATTGTATAGAACCAACTAAGCATGAAAATGCCCAAGGCGTGTGATTTATCTATGCGCAAAATTACCTATTGAACGGGAGCGAAAGCAAGAGATCGAGGAGCGTCAAGTCATAAAGAAGAGTACGGAGTATGTTTCCAACATATGCATTCACCCCATATCTCTTTTGAACATTGATATTTTGTAAGAAACAATTTCAACTCTGTGAATATCTATTTGTAAATCATTTGAAAGGCTTGATATGCCTTTATAGTAATTGTACTTTTGCATGAATGAAATGAAATGGGCTTACCCCTTTAAAAACGCTTCCGCATATTTGTAAAGGATTTTATGCCAACTGAAGTGTAATGCTACCGCGTGTTTTTGATAAATGATCTTGATAAGGTGATTTAATAACATTAGAGCAACCCGAACTCGGTTCGGATGCGCCAAACAGGTCGGGTCGGGCCGAGAAAGGGGTGCTACAAGGAGGCTCAGTTTGTCAGTGGCAACATAAGCTACAACTTTAAGCCAAACCTCAACCTGCTAACTCATTACACACCAACACTCAAGAACCATGAGAATTTCTCATATGGAGGTGGAGCACAGCAAGGTCCAAGACTAGTGCAGAATTTTCAACAACAGTATGCTTCACAGGGGTTCTAAGGACAGCAGCAACAAGGGAGTCAAAGAGTAGAAAATCCAGGACAAAGGAGATCTCAATCCTTTGAAGATCAAATGCTGACATTCATGGGAGAGAATAAGAGGCAGCTGAACATTCATGAGCATAAATTTCTTTGAGCTAGCGACATTCGGGGCAAACCTGAAATGTGTTTCGGGCCCGACAATGCCTCTCTAAAAAATCTGGAGACACGAGTAGGGCAGCAGGCCCTAGCAATGCAGAACCAGTCCAAGGATGCCTTCCCAAGTGATACAAAGAAGAATCCTAAGGTCTGTATGGTGATGACTTTGAGGAGTGCCAGAAAGTTGGCAAGTAGAAAAGAAAAGGAGCAGAAAAAGACAAAACAAATTAAGGAAGAAGAAATTGGAAAATATGATAAGTTAAGCAGTTCAGAATTGGTTGAAGAGACTGAGAAAGAAGAGGTGCAAACTGAGCAGCAGGAGGAGATAAGAAGATTGAAAAAGAATGTGGGAATGCAAGCCTACGTGCCTACTGTTCCATTCCCTCAAAGATTTCAGAAAGCAAAATTGGAGGAGCAGTTCTCTAGATTCTTTGATATGTTCAAGAAATAGAGATTAATATACCTTTTGCTGAGGCATTGGCTCAGATGCCTAACTATGCTAAGTTTTTGAAGGACATTTTAGTAAGAAGAGAAGGTTTCTTTGAAGAAGAAGTGAAGGAATTTGTGACCACCCTCGATCCCCGATAATCGAAGAGAGCCTGATGAGATGCGAGAGATCTGGCGGTTTCACATTTCCTTTCACAATTGGGAAGGTTGAATTTAAAAGGCTTTGTGATTCAAGGGCAAGCATCGACTTGATGCCCTTTGTCAATAGTGAAGAGACTATGTAGCGCCCCTGACTCGGCTGGTGGTTCAGCCCGAAGGTGTCATTTTTTCTTGTTTACTATAAACTTACTTATAAACTTTAAGTTTGTTCATTCATATAATGTTAAACATTGCTTGTACTATGTGTAGCAGCAGATTACAAAATATATATACAAAGCTCCATATATAAGGAAGTGTTCAACATTTACAATATTTACATTGCTTACAAAAGAAACAAATCATATACATTAGACGAATGGTCTTCCGGTGGGCACCCTAGTGATGTGTTGACTTTATTTGCTAATGGGATTATCCCACGTCCTCTGGTTTCCTCTTTTGTACCTATACGGATGAAACACTCATGCTAAGCTTATGGCTTAGTGGGAATAATACTCGTGGACGACCCGTAATAAGGATCATCTCACTTTAGATACATGCATATACTTATGACAAATATAACATTTACAAATACTTATCCATTTCTCATATCTACTTTTTCATAACATGTTTCATTTCTTATCATATTTCATATACTTTTCGTGTCATCTTACACTTTACTTATTGTTCTTGTAACCGTATACTATCATCACATAGTAGTGTTATGCTTCTCATATCATGTCATATATCATATACATCTCATTTGCATATACTTGTCATTTACTTTTATGTTTCATGCCTGCATAAACCTTAGAAGTGGATACAAGAAAAAAATGTATGTATCCGAAGGTACTATCACTGTACAAGATAGTGATTTCTATCTGTATGACCCAAACGGGGCTGCTATAATGATCCAAACGGGATCTATGTCATCAACCCAAATGGGGCCTCGATATCTATAAACTGTATGCTGCAACAACTGCATCCATATAGGCATGCCTATCTATCCAACTACCCGGTCATAAGCAGGCAATCAATTTTATTAGGTTTTCTTAACAATCTTTCAGGTATTAGAAAAAGATATCTCATATATATGAATAATTACCGATATCATGTATGCTGTAAGGATATTCGTATCAAATAATCTCTTATAAACATTTATGCATGCTTTTTAATATAACAAAATTATCGATGTGACCTCTTTGGCTTTTATAGCACATGTTATCATGATCAACTTACTATGATGCATTATTTCATATAACAATACAGTTATATAGCCTTTATACAATTTCAATTTCCATAACCAATTTTGCCTGAACAGTTCGAGGTAGTTCCAAAGTCCATTTTCGAATACAATTTTACCCTGTAAACGAGATTGTAAGAAAAAGTGATCTTCTAACTCAATATACCCCTATGTCTTAATTTTCTTATGGTTCAGACATCATGTCATTTGGACTTTTAATTTGGGAGATATATGAGTGCAGAAGCATTCGAACTACTCCACGGACAATTTCCAGGAACAAAATCTGGAATTGTGTTTGAAAATTTTCTGGGAATGTTAGAGACATAATTCGACCATAATTTCTTCATGCAAGTTGTTCTCCCAGATGTCTAGTTTGTATAGAAATTTGAATCACCTCATTTGGACAAGTATAACTCAAGTTATGATTTAAATAACCAGAATTACTCCAGTTCAGGGGACCGTTATGAAATAGATTTCAGGGACATAAATTTTCCCTAACTTTGACGAATTTTCTGGGTCCAATGGAGTCCAAATTTTGATATACTTATTTCAGGGATATTTGTTCTCCTAGAAGTCTAGTTTACCCATTTATTTGAATCACTCAATTTGGATGAGTTAAACTCAACTTATGGCCTAAATACCAAAACTATTCTGAAACCCAAAACTGTATCAGAACTGAACCATAATTGACCCGAAATTAGGGCCTCACTTTGATGAATTTCTGGGTACACTAGGGTCCAAATTTGCATACACCTATTTCAAGAAGATTTTTTCTCCTAGAAGTATAGTTTACCCCAAAATTTGAATCACTCAATTTGGATGAGTGATGGCCAAGTTATGACCAAAACAAAAACATGGGTTTAAAAAAATGGACAGCATCTCCCCTAAAACCCAACATTTTCTCTAAACAAATTTTTCCTCCATTGAGGACCACAACCAAACCAAATAACCATTCTATACAAAAAGAGGTATTCCAAACCTCCAAACAAGTATCCATACAAAATCCTAACAAGTTCCATACAAAATTCCATACACAAATTCATACCAAAATTCCTTACATATCCATACCTGATTTCTTATTCTCCTTGAACTCCTCTTCTTCCCTTCTTCTCCTCTTCTTCTTCCTCTCTTCTTCTATTCTCTCTTTCTCTCTTCTCCTCTTCTCTCTTCCTCTACGTAAAAGCCCTAACCAAATGATCTATTTTGTCTTAAGATAAAGCCATGTTTGGCCCTATCCTCTTTTTGGCTCTACTTTCAATTTTTTTGCAATTTAGTCCTTCAACTCTATTATTTGCAAATGAACTTATTCAAATTCCTACTTTAACATACTATCTTTTCATCTTATGACACTTAGGTCCTTAATTGACAAATTACCAATTTAACCTTGGATTTTGTATTAATCTCGGTTTTATCCTTTTTCACTTTTAGCATTTTTTTTATTCCGAAAAAATATACATTTACTTTTATTATACCCTAAACATGTTATAAAAAGACTATGGCATAATTTGAGGTATTACAGACTGATTTTAGGGGAGCTTACTCCCATAAATATGACCCTACAAATGGCAGATATGAATATGGCACAACCAAAAGGAGTCCTTGAAGATGTACTCATCAAGGTGGGAAAGTTTATTTTCCTTGTGGACTTTGTAGTGATGGATATGGAGGAAGATACATAAGTTCCACTGCTGCTTGGAAGACCTTTCCTGGCCATTGGAGTTGCCTTGATAGATGTGAAGAAAGGAGAATTCACTCTCAAGGTGGGGGAAGAAGTTGTACATAGCAGATTAAAGGCTGAAGCAGTCTAAATGTGAAGTACAAATTGTTAGGCTGGCCAAAACAATAGATTCCCATCAGTCTGGACTAATTTTTATTTTGTAATATTTTCATAATTCAATCAATGAAAATGAGATGAATTTCCAATATCTTGAGGATCTTGATTGTGAATTTCTGATTTCCAGTTTTGATTTAAAAGAAACAGTCTTCAGTTTGAATGAGAACAGTACAGAGAAATCAAGCAGCAATGAAGAGAAGGCAAAAGAAATGGAAACAAGTTCAAAAGGGTTATCCTTGAAGGAACTACCCAGACACTTAAAGTATGCTTTCTTAGAACCAAAAAAAGCTAAACCTGTGATTATATCAGTTGCATTGAATGAGCTTGAAGAGCAAAAAATGCTAGAGATTCTCATAAAGTACAAAGGAGCAATTGCTTGGTCAGTAGAAGATTTGAAAGGAATCAGCCCTTCTATTTGCATGCATAAAATCCTCTTGGAGGAAAATGCAAAGACCTCCATTGAACATCAAAGAAGACTGAATCCAGTAATGAAAGAAGTTGTCGGATAAGAAGTATTGAAATGGTTGAATGTAGGGCTTTATATATGCAATCTCAGATAGCCTTTGAGTGAGCCTAGTTCATGTGGTTCCCAAGAAGAGTGGATTCATTGTAATTAGAAATGAGAAGAATGAATTGATTCCTACAAGATCTATGACAGGATGGAGAGTGTGCATTGACTACAGAAAATTGAACACCGCAACCATAAAGGATCATTATCCTTTACCCTTTATTGATCAAATGTTGAACATGTGCTTGAGATACCTGTTCTGTTCTTGATGGATATTATGGATATAACCAGATTGCCATTGCCCCTGAGGACCAGGAAAAGACTACATTTACATGTCCTTATAGCACCTTTGCTTTTAGAAAGATGTCCTTTAGATTATGTAATGCTCCTACCACCTTTCAAAGGTGTATGATGTCTATGTTCTCAGATTTTGTAGAAGAGGCTAAGAAGAGGCTATGGAAATTTTCATGGATGACTTCTCAGTAAATGGATCCAGTTTTGAGAAATGTTTAGAAAATTTGGAAACTGTACTTCAAAGATGCCAAGACAAGAATTTAGCTCTGAATTAGGGAAAATGTCATTTCATGGTAACAAATGGTATTGTCTTGGGGTACAAGATTTCTGCAACTGGGTTAGAAGTGGACCAAGCAAAGGTTTCCGTCATAAAAACACTCTTGCCACCTACAACAATTAAAGGGATAAGAAGTTTCCTAGGACATGCTAGATTTTACAGGAGATTTATAAAGGACTTCTCAAAAATCTCTAGACCATTATGCAGATTATTGGAAAAAGATGCAAAATTTGATTTTGATGAATCATGTAGATTTGCATTTGAAGAAATTAAGCCCAGTTAGTTCTGACCATCATGCTTAACACTTGGCTGGAACAAAGGTTTGAAATCATGTGTGATGCAGTGGCCAGGCAATAAATGGGAGACGATATTAGGACAAGAATGAAAAGATATTTAGGGCCATATACTATGCCATCAAATCCTTCAATGAGGCACAAGAGAACTACTCTACCATAAAAAAGAAGACGTTGGTCATGGTGTTTGCTTGTGAGAAATTCAGGCCTTACATATTGGGGTCCCATGTTATCATACACACTGATCATGTTGCAATTAAATATCTGATGGCAAAGAAAGATGCTAAACCAAGATTGATCATATATGGGTATTACTGCTGCAAGAGTTTGATTTAGAAATCAAAGACAAGAAGGGTAGTGACAATGTGATAGCTTATCACTTATCTAGATTAGAAAGACCTACTGAAGATGAAAAATGAAATAGGAGAAGATTTTCCTGATTAGCAGCTTTTTCAGTTATCAGTCTAAGTACCCTAGTATACTGTGAATTACTTAGCCTGTGGAATTATGCCACTTGATTTCAGCTACCAGAAGAAAAGAAAGTTGAGAACTGATAGCAAATTTTATATATGGGATGATCCACTATTGTTCAAAAGAGGAGCATATTTGATTATCATGAGATGTATACCAGAAACATAACAAGGCAAAAAAATTTATGAATGTCATGCATCATCATATGGAGGACACTTTACAGGAGATAGAACAGCCCATAAAATTCTCCAATCATGTTTTTATTGGCCTACTTTATTCAAAGACTATTTTAAATGGGTGAAGCATTGTGATAAATGTCAGAGAATGGGCAACATAAGCAGAAGAAATGAGATGCCCTATGAGAATCTAGCATTCTTAGATTTTTTTATGTATGGGGGATAGACTTCATAGGACCTTTCCCATCCTCATTTGGAAATCTATACATTCTCCAAGTTGTGGATTATGTATCCAAATGGGTGGAAGCAATAGCTTGTCCCAGAAATGATGTTAGCACAGTGGTGGGGTTCATACAAAGAAATATTTTGAGCAGATTTGGAGCACCGAGAATAATCATTAGTGATGAGGGAAGCCATTTTGCAAACTAAGTATTTGCAAAACTCATGAGTAGATATGGAATCATACATGTAATGGGATTGGCTTATTACCCTTAGTCAAATGGGCAAGCTGAGATTTACAATAGGGAGATAAAGAAGATTCTAGAAAAAACAGTGAACCCAAGCAGAAAAGACTGGTCTATAAAGCTAGATGATGCATTGTGGGCTTATAGAACTGTTACAAAACTCCTATTGGAATGTCCCCATACATGATTGTATTGGGGAAGCCTTGTCATCTCCCTCTTGAACTAGAATATAAAGCTATGTGGGCCATCAAGAAACTAAACTGTGATTTCCAAGCTTTTAAAGAAAAGAGACTACTCCAAATGAATGAACTGGAAGAGTTGAGGAATGAAACTTATGATAATGCCATAATCTACATGGATAAGACAAAGAAGTGGCATGATCAGAAAATTCTAAGGAGGGAGTTCAAAGCAGGAGAGCTAGTCTTGTTGTACAATTCAAAGCTCAAGCTGTTTTCAGGAAAACTGAAGTCAAGATGGAGTGGTCCTTACTCAATAGTTGCAAGTGCACCCTTTGGTGCAGTAACACTGAAAACTAATTCTAGAAATGAGTTTAAAGTGAATGGTCAAAGATAAAAGCATTACCTTTGAGGGAACATAAATGAAGATTAAATCTAAATTCAGAAAAGATTGAAGAATTTTGTTGAAAGGAAAGTATTTTGCAGCAAATGTCTAGCTAAAAACACAAAACATGAGCAGGTACTTGGGAGGCAACCCAAGAAATTTTTTGAATTGATTGATAGTTTGATTTTGTTTAATTCGGTGTATTCTAATTAGTTTAGATAATTCAATAGAATAGCTTTTGAGTTTCCATTGAGAATTTGAAATTAGTTAAGTTTATTTTGTTGACTTTTTAGGACAATGAAGCTAAAATTGGAGCTGGACTTTGGATTTTGAAGCATTCTATCTCAAACTCATTATGCAGAAAGTGCTAAGATGTTTCTTATAACAGGATGCCATGATGAGTTTGAGGTGTGTTTTATAGTGGAAAGAAAAGTAGCTTTGTTGTGTCGTTCCTTGAATATCTTGATTATCATCATGATTGATTGAAGCTGAATGATGAAATGAGATGTACTGTTCATACTTGAATTGAGATTCTTTGTTGTTTGACATGTCTTCACAAGTATGATTTGAGTGGTTTTAATGCATTGCATACTACTTTGTGTGTTAATTGATTGAAAGTGTCAAATCTGCAATTTGGAGGAAAATTCAATGTATGTCTAGACATCATTCCTCTTTGTCGCAACAAAGTTTGTTCTAGCCTCTGATTTTGCAAGAAAGTATGTCGCGAAATTATTCCTCTTTGTCGCAACATTATTTCACTTGAACAGAATATAACTATATCGCGACAATATTTTTGCTCTATCGTGACATTATTTCTCTTTGTCGCGACAAGGATTTCCCTAGCCTTTTACTAATTGTAGAAAATTATTTCGCGACATAATTCTTTATGTCACAACATTAGTTTGCTTCACCAAGGTATAATCATGTCGCGACATTAATTCTTTATGTCACGACATTAATTCTTTATGTCACGACATAGGTTTGAAAAGAAAATAAACCCTAAGCTAGTTTTTGTTGCGACAATTAAAAAGACACAACAAATCAGTTGGCCTATAAATAGAGAACTTGAAACTTGAAAGGCCACCTTCCATATAAACCATCAAACCCTTCAGCCACCTTCACCAAATTTCTCTCTCATAGTTATTCGAAAACCCTAAATCCCTAAAACCAGCCTCTAGTCATGTTTGAGTCATTGCATCTTGTTCCGAACCTAAACAAGATAGTGGAAGAATACGCAGAGAATACTGAAGAAGCCATTCATGAGGTTCAATCAGGGGCAGAGCAAGAAACTAAAGAGACAAGGAAAAGAAAGAGGGGAGTTGAGGAAGCTGAAACAGAGCAAGGGCAAAAAGAAAAAGTGGGTGAGTTCGTTTCAAACAGTGCTCTGGTCTCATGGGAGAAGAGTCTAAATGAAAAAGATTTCATTGGCGAAAGAGGGTTCAACAAGCTTATCTCACCCTTTATTAAAGTGATTGAGAAGAGAGGATAGCAATTGCTTTGCGAGCATAAAGCACCTAGTTTTGTGGCAGTAGTAAAGGAATTTTATGCAAACATGGTGGAAGTGAGAGGGAAAACTATTTATGTCAGAGGACAGTGGATCTCTTTCAGTAGAGAAAAGATAAATGAAACGTTTAATCTGAAGGAGCAAAAAGATGGATCAAAGTTTAAGAGACTGGTGAGAGAGCCATATTTCCAGAAGATAGTTGATCTGCTGATAGATGGGAAGGGGAAATGGAACTCTACAAGGAAGAATCCCCATGAGTCTATTGCAAGAGGCTCATTAACTGAAGAGGCTAAGGTTTGGTTCTACTTTATTTATTCAATCCTTTTACCATCCAAACACCTCAGTACAGTAAGAGAGAAGGAAGTTGTACTCTTGTATGTTATCCTAAAGGGATACAAATTTAGTGTGGGGAAAAAAAATAGAGAACTCTATTTTGAGCTACTTCTGAAGTAGCTTCAGAGGATTAGTCCCCCATCCAGCAACAATCACCAGATTCTATATCCTAGGAGGTGTGGAAGGAGATTGGGAAGAAGAGGAAACATGTCCCAAGGCTTCTCCTTTGACATTAACTGGAGTGACCAAAGGTAAAAAGAACAGAGGCAAAGAGAAAGAAGTGGAAACAAAAGAAGAAGAAGAAGAAGGAGGAGGAGATGAAAGATAAGAGCAAGTACAGTTGGGAAGCCCAGCTCAAGAGCAGCAAGAGAGGCAGAGAATTTTGAGTCCCACTCTGAATAAATCTCCAGATGTAAGGCAAACCCATCAAGAGCCAACTGAGAGCTCAGGGCAATAAAGTAGTAATGCAGAAGTGATAGAGATGCTGCGAGTTATGAGGCAAGAAATGCAGGAGAGGGATAAATAGTTAAAAATCCAACTTCAACTGAGAGATGAGTACATGGATGCTGAGTTGAGAAGAAGATATCAAAATTTGGAGAATTCACTCAAGCAAAGAGATGAAGAGTGGAGGGATAAGATAGACATAAGAGAAAAATAATTGAAGGAATAACTCAAGGCAAGGGAAGAAGCCTTCATTTCAAACCAGTTGAAGAGAGAGAGGGAACTACTGAAGATAATGAAGGAGAGAGAGGATGAAATGGAGCATAATATGTTGCAAAAGGCAGATGCCTTTGGTTACTTATATAAGGAACATCAGAAGGAAATCAAGCTCCTCATAGAAAAGAGGGATAAGGAGATAGAAGCAACCCTCAATTACAGGGAAAAGTTATGGATAGAGAGCTTAGACATGGTCAATAATAATTTGATCAAGATGTACTCTGCCCAAGGTGAGTTTGAGGGAGTTCTAAACTTCATTGGGCAAAGACAGAATGATCTTATTAAACAATTAGCTATCTCAATGGAGTGGTATGCCTTTAATAAAGAGGAGGGTAGTAAGTCTAGAAGACCACTAGTCCAAATCCCTGAGTTCTCTCCCTCTTCTGTTGGTTATAAATTTGAACAAGTAAATCTAAACCATCCCAATAAGTATGATAGGAAAAAGAAATAACCTACC
Organism: Tetrastigma voinierianum; assembly: GCA_016808115.1. NCBI lineage: Eukaryota > Viridiplantae > Streptophyta > Magnoliopsida > Vitales > Vitaceae > Tetrastigma > Tetrastigma voinierianum. The sequence goes on from JAEQBH010001483.1 coordinate 723,942, forward strand.
TTGTGTCTCTTCCGTCTTTCTATCTTTGTAACTAAATCCCTTGTAAAGGATAACATAAATGAAAAGGAAATCAGTTGCAAACATTTGTGTCCATTTTTCTCTTGCATTTTTCTTGTGTTTATTTTCTTTTTCATTTCTTGATCTTCAATAAATAAAGAATGATGACTTTTTGGTTTGTATAGCTTTGTTGAATAATGGAGAAACCAGTTTTCTTGGGTTTATTGACTGAGTAGCTGTGAATTGTTTGGTGGAATTTGAATGATGAGTAAATTGAGTTTCTTGTGCTATGAAAAAATTTTCTAAATTGAATGACTTGATTAATGTAAGCTTTTGAGTTGTGAATTAGCCTAGCAAAATGTCCAAAAACCAAACAAGAAATTTATAGATGAAACTAGGGTAAGAAAAGATGAATTGAAAGAGGAAGTGGTAAAGTTATCACTGAATAAGTTGAACTTCAAGAATTAGGAAGATTTAAACAAATGATGGAACAAATAAAGCATATAATTCTGTTTTTTAAACAGATTAGTTATTATGAATCCTGAAAAACAATGCACATGGTTAAAAGTACCTCTAAAACAAATTGTGCTAAGATTAGGAACATCTTCTGAGATCCATCACAGTTTAATCTCCTCGGGTCCTAGAACTTGTTAGATTATTAGTCAAGGCAAAATCCTATGCAATACAACTAACATGAAATGATATAGGTCATTCTAGGAAGTTTGAGCCTTTCAAAGCTTACCCCTATAAAGGCGAAATACTAGGCAGTACAACTAACAGGAAATGATATAGGCCATTCTTGGAAGTTTGAGTCTTTCAAAGCTTACCCCTATAATATGCATATGCATATATGAGTTCTGTGAACCAAGCCAATTTCATCATCCAACAAGCAAATGAAAAGAAGCCCTAAATCCTTCCTTAAATCTAATCTTATAGTAAAGTCCTTGTTTGCTAAATTGGCAATGTTGACAATAGTAGAAAAGGACAAGTTTAGGGGAGCATTATTTTCAATTGTAAAGGAGGACAAGAATAAAGGATGGGAAAAGAGGAAAAAGAATGAAAAAAAGAAGCCGTGAAAATACAAAGTATTAAGGTGGAATGAGTTTTGTCATGTAGCCTTCCTCCCTTGAACAATTAAGTTCTTAGGGGTGTTTCAACACCTAGTACCCTAGTACCAGTGGTATGGGAGTTGCTAACCCAAAGTTCTCTAAGGGTGGTAGAAAGCTTAAAAAGACAAAACATTGCACTATTCCATAAGCCTTGACAAAAAATGAAAAGTAAAAGGCTTCTACACTGAGGAACATAATCTACAGTATGAAGGTGGTTAAGAAAAACACCACAATAGAGAATATGCAAAAAGATGCACCAAACCAAGTTTAGGTCTGTTTGAAAGTTGACATCAGTGGAAAAGTAAAGGATGAATAATGAAGGCAATTGTTTTGAGTTGGAAGTGGAATCTGGGTAAAACTTGAGCTTAAATTATCCATTTATAGACCCAATTACCCAAATCATACATTACAAGTCTAAAAGACCTAATTGATCTTGAAGGTTGTATCTGCCTACATTAGTGGAGATTAATATGACAAATAAGCATATGGCACTTAGAAGAAATAAGGAAAGTTTATAATCTGAGTAGTATCTCAGAAGATTAATTCAATCATAGATGAAACGGGGAAAAGACCATCACCGTTCCTGGAATCGGGGTAAAATAATTGGAAGTATTTATCTTATAAAATTATTTACAGTAGCATGTGAACATGAAAACCTTCCTTTATTGCGGATTGAAACTTGTTCAAACATAATTTTACAACTAACCTATTTTCCAAGTTAAATTATGGATTCAAGAGTAAAGATGTAAAGTGCATAATAGAAAAATGTCCTTAAAAATAAAAGCTAAATTGTTTGAGGACAAACAAAATTTTCTTTTCTTTGCTTGGGGGACAAGAAAAACTTAAAGTTTTGGGGAATTTGATGAGTCCTAAACTCATCTATTTTTAGTCCATTTTTCTTGCATTTTTTTAGAAGTTTATGATTCATTTAATGTAGAATTATGGAATAATCACCAACTTTGTGTTTTACAGGTTTTGAATCTGAATGAAAGAAAGTATGAGAAGAAGATTTTTGGCTAAGGTAGAAATGTCACAACATAATCTCAAAATGTCGCGACATAATCTCAGAATGTCACGACATAATCTCAGAATGTCGCGACATAATCTCAGAATGTCGCGACATAATCCTAGAATGTCCATGGTACCTGTTTCGAGAGCGACGATAGGGCAATGCGAGCGGTAGCTATGTGTGACAGAACGACTGAACTTAAAGTGGAAGTTTAACAATTGTCGCGACATAATATGAGAAGGATTGAATGATAAATGTTGCAACAACGAAATTTATGTCGCGACAATGGATCTTTATGTAGCGACATTGTCTAAGAAGTTCCTGAAGAAGAATGTCGCGACATAAATTTACTATGCCGCGACATTGATCAAGCAATTAAGCGATCTTGTTATGACCACGACTATAAAACTATGTCCACGACCTTAAAATTTCGGACTAAAGAGACAAGTCGAGAATAAGTTGAATTACCGTAATAAGGCTTTATGTTACGACAAACATTTTATAGAATGACAAGATCAAGGCAAGAAATACATCGCGACATTTTCAAAGTATGTCGTGACATAAAGGATCGAAGTGACTATATGATAAAGATAAGAGGGCTATGTCGTGACATAGAAGTTTTATCTTCGCGACAACATAACAAAATCTTGAGAGACTCTGTCATGACCTTAAATTTTATTGCTCATGACAGATTGAAGAAACCTGAGAATGTCACGACATTAATTGAAGAAGCGCTTAGAAGAGAACTTCTGATATCATAACATTTCGAAGACTATCCACGACAGTTAAATGAGTTAATTTTCATGACATAAAACAAGGTGAAGAAGTGAGAAACTCTGTTTACCTTACAAAATTTTATGTAAGACCTGATCAAGAGCATCAAGAAGGAAACTTTGTCACGACAAAGCCTTTTTATGTCGCGACTGTAACGCCTTAAAAATACCCTATAATTTTTATAATAATTTTATTATATGTTTAGGGCATAAATCGAGCAAAATGAGGATTTTCCGGGAATTGATAAATGATTAAATGAAAATGTTAAATGATTATATGATCGAAAATGAGTATATGATTTAATGATATATGCTAAGTGATTAAATGATCGAACCCGAAAATTGACCCAAGTGAAAAATGGAAAATTTGGAATTTGTAGGCAAGGACCTAGGGTCTAATGAAAATGGACTTAAATGCTAAATGAAAAATGAGAAATGAAATAATGAAAAAATCAATCAAGGCTTAGGAGGAGCGAGCAAGGGTCATTTGAGACTAAGTTATATGTCTAAGTGTGATTATTGAGATTTGAAGTGCAAATGAAATGAAATGTGGGCTATATAGTAAAATTAGGAGAACTTAACCCCAAAAATGGGTTTAATTAGGTAAACAAGGCCTTGAGGAAATAGGGGTTTAAAAGGCCAAATTTTGGTCTAGGAAGCTCATTAAGAGCAAAAACGTTTTTGGAGAGAAAGAGGGGAGAAAAAGGGGAAGAAGCTAGGGAAAAGAGAGAGATCAAGTTTTTGGTGGCAATCCTTCCCATTTCTTACTTCTAAGAGATCAAGCAACCTACAAGATAAGATTTGAAGAGATTCAAGGTAAGAAATCAAACCCTAATTTCATCTTTTTGTGATTTTGATTTTGGGAAAAATCCCTAACTTAAGTAAAAGGGGTTTGTATTGGTGCTAAACCACTTTTGGGGTTGTTTTGGGTTGAGTTTTGAAGAGTATTGTTGGTTGGATTGGTTTTGTGTAATGTTTGTAAAAGGAAAATGTTGGGTTTTCAAAGGAAATGTTGTCAAAAATTTGTCAAAATCCCTATTATTGTTTTGGCTAATGTTTAAGTTATAATCATCCAAATAAAGTAATTTCAATTGGTAAAGAACCATAAGAAATAGGGCTACAAATATATATAAGGGAACATGAGCAAATTGTAGCTCTAAGGCTCCCGAATATGGGCTTAAATGTGAGTTCGGGTAGCTCACAAGTATGCTCTATTTTGGGTGTTGTTATGGTGTTTTGGCCATAAGTTGAGTTTCACTCATCCAAATTGACTGATTCAAAATTCTAGGTAAAATAGACTTATATGAGAATAATTTACTTGAATGAAGTGTATGCAAATTGTTACCCCAAAGTGCCCATAAATCTATCAAAGTGGAGCTATGTGTAAGAACAATCTGATTCTGCTTTGCAAATTAAGTGATGCGGATGTAAAAATCTGATAACTTTGAGTTTTGGTTATCCAAATTGGATGATTCCAATGGGAGAAGAAAACTTAGAACCATAGCTTCAAATTAGTAGAAGGAACCATTACCAATTTATGGAGTTAAGACCCCATAAATAAAAAAAAATAGTGGGTGATCCAGTGAGTTGGGCATATCGACTAGTTTGGTATTAAAATGTCGCAACTTGAGTTTGGGTGATCCAAATTGGAAGATTCCAATTGGAGAAGAAAATTTAGAACCATAGCTTCAAATGAGTAGATGGAAATATTACCAATTTATGGAGTTAAGACCCCAGAAATCAAAAAAAAAAAAGTAGGTGATCTAGTGAGTTGGGCATATCGACTAGTTTGGCATTAAAATGTCGTAACTTGAGTTTGGGTGATCTAAATTGGATGATTCCAATTGGAGAAGAAACCTTAGAACCATAGCTTCAAATAAGTAAAGGAACCATTACCAATTTATGGAGTTAAGACACATAAATCGAAAAAAAAATAGTGGGTGATCCAGCGAGCTTGGCATATCGACTAATTTGGCGTTGAAATGCTGTAACTTGAGTTTGGGTTATCCAAATGAGACGATTCAAATTCCTAATGAAAATAGAACTCATAGAATAACCGACTAATATGTGATTGTCATTGTATTTGAATAGGCTGACAGGAGGAAACGCGTGAAGTCAAGATTCCGAAGATTGGAATCAAAGCGACGAATTTTGGTTTGTTCTCAAACTCTCTCTCTATTTCTAAAATATTTGAATAATTACGAAATGATTTGAATTTTGGAAATGATTGACAAGAAAGTGTCACATTGGTTGTATTTGGAGTATTTGTCTTAAGTGATTTGAGACAATTGCTTGTAAAAGCAATTTATAAAAATTGCATGAAAGTGAAAATGTTTGTTACCTTCTAAATGTATATATCTTGTAAAATGTATAGAATGATTTAATGCCCTTAAAATAATATTAGCTATTGGAATTCGAGTTAATGATAGGGTGGTATACCAATAAAGAGTCGAACAAATGTACTATTATGGCATCTTGATCCGTAGCCAATGAGGACAATATCAGTATGTACACTAACAGTACATATATATATATATATATATATATATATATATATATATATATATATATATATATCATATATCTTTGTCCTGTAGAAGCTCAGCGGGGCCAGTGCGGGTGATTCGTTATCCACTGTGCCTTCGAAAGCATAGAGTTAAATTCGACAAAGTAAAATGTCGTAAATTGAAAAGTGCATGATTACATGATTTGAATGATTTAGTGCATATGAAGTACATAACCCAGAAATAACCAATAGATTGCTTAATTAGATATAAGTAAGAAACGAATACTTATATATATATATATATATATATATATATATATATATATATATATATATATATATATATATATATATATATATATATATATATATATATATATATATATATATTAATACTACATTAGTCATTGAAAAATGTACAAAAGCATTATTTATAAACATTGCATGATTTGATTTAAGAAATGAAGAAGATTGTATAGAACCACTAAGCATGAAAATGCTTAGCCCGTTGTTTTGTCATCGTGCGGTGCAAGTGAAAGTATAGCGGCCAAAGATCGTTAGCGTAGTCCACCAGTCAGATAGGCGAATTATAAGTAAATCTTCCGGTCAGCATGCATATCATTCCATTCATGATATTTTGTAACTATTTTGCATTAGATTCAATGATGTAAAAATCTTCACTTGAGGAAGAATATAGTTTTGACCTCATTTTGTTTGGATATTTATGGAATGTGTTTTAAAGAAGTGAACTCTAAGAATATCCTTTGTAAATGTATTTGAAAAGGCATGAAATGCCAATTTATATAAATGCGTTATTCAATAACAGTTATGGGCCATATTTGAATCCATGAATGCGGCATATCTTTACGTCAACAATGTATGAATGACATCATATAAATCTACAACAATTATGTTTTAAATGAACACACCATTCATATCGATACGCATACGAAACGCTGGGCTTAAACGAACGCGCCTTGCGCTAAAGAGCGCCAACCATTACACCATCCGAGCATTCGCACCGTAAGGCACTAAAGAAATGTCGCGACAAAGCTTTTTATGTCACGACAATCACAAGACTAATTCAACTGAGCTTTGTCTCAACATTATCAAACTATGTCGTGACATAATTCTAGAAAATGCAATGTAAGACTGTTATGCATATAATATCAAGTAAAGCCACAAATAAAAAGTCGAGACAAAATAAAACAATATTGCAACAAAATTTTCTATGTCGCAACAAATATTCCACTTGGGCTAGTTTTTTGGGGATCCACAATTTCAACCTCAAAGTGTGGCCCATAATTTGAAAATATATAAATACACATAGTACCTGTGGCATAGCTTCCGCCGAACTGTGAACATCTAGTTAGCCGGGAAGCCTCAGATATTATTTTTCTTTTTATTTTTATTTTATTTCTTTTTCGTAGATTTACTTTTAGTTTACATTTTAGCTAGCATTTTCTTTGGATTTGAGAAGTGATCTGGGTTGAAGTTTCAAGCTGGGTTCATTGTAAACATTTAGATTTCATTACTGTCTGAATTCAATAGAATCTAGAAATTTTCTGGAGTTCATTTATTTCAGCCATTCTGCAATTTCTGTTTAGACTTTTCCCGATCAACTAGTCATCAAGTATTCAGAATCCATTTTCAAAGAATGAGCTCGGGAACTAATTGGAAAGGTTAATATTTTTCTCGTCAACTCAAAGAATGTCATTGTTAGAACTTTGAATTTTTTTAATTGGTGTTGTTCTTGAAATTAACTGTTCAGAATATTAGTAGCTTGTATCCAAAAAAGGATTGTATCTTGCTCTGATTTCTAGGAGGCCCTCTAAGTGATACAGAGATGGAGATTCCTGAGAGTAGAGAGCAGTTACTTTGGGGTATGCTCAACTAACATTGTGGAACTAATGAACTCTGATAGATAACTAATTTACTCAGAAATTGAGGATTAGTTGGTTGATGTATCAATCTAATTGATAAGAGGTTTATCCTTTGTTTGATTAAATGATCTTGATCTACTCAAATTAGTAAGATGAGATACCAATTAGATTGGAGAAGGCTTGTATTATCTTATCTATTAGAGCAAGAATTCTTCAGTCCTAAGAACAGGGTATGAAGTATTGGAAAGAAAAAATACTCAGTTCTTAGAAAGAGAATTAAATCCTACAAGTAACTGATTAGACCCATGTGTTAGGAAAGAATGTGGTTTTCTAATTAGTGAAATGTATAGTATATGGAGGAATCCAAACTATACTACATTGCATCTTTAACAAGTTCAGATTTCAAACTGATGGTTGAACTACGTTGTGGAATGATGCAGAAATTGATAATTCTTCATTGATCTATTTTCCAATGTTAACTTTACTCAATGAACTCTCAATTCCAATTTATTTTGAGTTTTTGTTATAGTTAAAAAAATTTTAATCATTCATTCGTTTCGTTGCTAAATCAATTTTGTACTTTGAGTTCAAATAGTAAAGATCTTAAGTAAGAGTAATTGATCTTGGATCAAGCCATCAAATCCTTGTGGAATGATATCTTAAACTAAAATCTACTTATTACTTATATGACATGTAATTCTACAGAGAATTATAGATGATAATATAAACTTACAAAAACTACATACATATCAGAAAACATTATTTTATAATCTTCGATCAACAAGTTTGTGCCGCGCGTGGACCTGTCTCTGAGGCGCGCGTCGAAGTTTAGCACAAACACACTGAACACATCATAAACATTAAGGTCTAATAAGTCAACACCAACTCTCTCAATGTTGTGGTTTTATACATCTTGTTGAACAATATTGTTAGACATGTGAGAGTATAGATGCTGTTGGGTAAATGAAGGGATCTCGTTTTATGTTATACTACGAGAAAATTAGTTGATGAAGGCATTAGAGAAAATGGGAGCTTTATCTCATATAAGACCAATTGTAACCTGATTGAAATTACTGAAATCATTTACATCTAGATCAGCCCAGAGGACGTAGGCTTGACCGAACCTCGTAACCAATCTCTTGTATCCTTGCATATAAGTTGATTTTTGTCGTACATTTAGTTATGTTAAAATCACATTATTTTCATAAATGGTACATGACTTAGTCCACCATCTGGTGCATTAAGAGGTTGAACATCTCTCCTAATTAACAGATTTCCTGTCATCAATAATTAAATTTCCTTATTACAACTTATGAATAAAACTACAATATTGAGAGCAGTGCCTTATTTTTAAAAATTAATAATGGTAGTACGTAGAGTTTTAAAACTCCCAAAAACTGCTTTCATTATAAAGAAAATATAGAGAAAAATTAGAAGGAAATAAAAATAAATGAAAATAAAAATTAAGTTATATCTAATATATTATTTTTATTCACTACTTCAAACTTATTTTACTTATTTCAACTCATAAATATAAAGATAAAATAATTTTAAAATATGTGATTTTTTTTAAGTAATTTTATTTATATTTGATTTTCTTTTAAATTTTTCAATAGACAACCAAATATAAAAAAAATTATTTTTCATAGCATTTTTTTCTTTTCTCAGTACTTTCCCATAATCAAACACAATCTTAAGGCCAGTTTGTTTAAAGTTTTTGAAAATTATTTTTTTGTTATGAAAAACAAAGGAATTACAAAGAACACATTTACCTTTTTTTTTTGTTCTAAACACAGAGAATATAAAAAAAAAAACTAAGCTCAAAAAACAATAATAGTTTTGAAATAACACCAACATAATGTTCTTTGTGTTTTAAAAACAGCCAATAATAGTTTTTAAAAACAGAAAGCAAACAAATCCCTCTATCATAACTCATAATAACTTCTAGCATAGCCAATGATATTTAACTTTCTATGTTTCCATCCTTACATAAAATATAAGGAAATAAAAAGCATTGGATTCGAACAATTTTTATGGTCAAAAAGAAGAAATTATGCAAGGTGGGTCTAACCCATAAGCTTTCCCCAACAACCATCGTCATTTCATAATTCACTATTGGCTTTATTGGTGTTGTGAGACGAGGTCATAATTTCAATGATTTCTTTTATTTATCTTTTAACTAATTCTTTATGTTATTGGTGTTGTAATAATGAAAAAAAATAGAAAGATAATAACTTGATTGGTGTTTTGTCATCTCCAAGTCTTATTTTTTGACGTTATGGTGCCACGTTTACTTATCCCAATGTTATTGATGTTGTGAGAGGGGCTCATCGTCTCAATGATTTCTTTTATTTTTCTTTTAACTAGTTCTTTAGTTTATTGGAGTTGTAATAAATAACAAAAATGGAAAAATAATAATTTGATTTATGTCATATTGCTTCTTACGATGATGCTGACGCCCTGTAACCGGATCCGTTGACTATCAAATAATCCATGGAATTCCACGTTGCCTCGTATACCATGGTTTATTTTATTTACAGGTGGGCCACACTGCGCCTATACATCAATACTCATAAGTCAATAATCAACTATATTATCATAGTTTCCACATTGTTTCTACAAAAAAGATTTATACATATTACAAATATTTACTCAAGCCACATTTCGGCTTTCTCAGCGCTACCTTTACTCGAGTGTCCTCTCCCTGGATACTGCACTGAAAAGTGTCCCACGACAGTACGAGCAAGTTCCTAGTGTAAAGTTTTCCTACAAGTATTACTCCCCACCTAAATGCATATGCAATGGCATATATAAATAATCAATCACATTCCATACAATTATTTACTATTATACTTAAATGCCTATATTTCACGCATTTATAAACCCTACGCTCACGACCCAAGTCCCAACCGACTCCCTCACACCTGGAATGCCAAGTGTGAATAAAACCACCACACACCACACTGTCCACCGGAGACCCTCCAATTTTAATTATCAAATTCTTTTTCCTTTTATGGGCCACTTGACGGTTGCACCCACAGACGCCGCACGCCTTTCAACATTTTCACGAACTTACATCGCCGGATTCATGTCTAATCAGGAATAACACATTTAGACTTTCACCCCGGGGGGATCTAATTCCCAACTTGTTCCGCCCAAACACGAATTTATCATTTCGACCATTTACACACTCGCGAATCTCTACCTCTCGACTTTGGTCCCATTTTTTCCCGAGTTCACTCCACCAATGCCTATGAATGAACCTTACCCCGCACCCACACCCGACCGACGCGACGTGAACGCCAAGATACGTACGCCGTAATGATGCCACGTGATTTTCTCATGCTACATGCATTTAATGAGCACTACATGAAACATTTACACACCATGGACAATTATAATTTACATATAATCTACCTCCATGCAAACCATGTTAATGGCACCAAATAAAGATGCATCAATATCACATTTCCACACACCGTGACAAGTATTCACTCAAGCCATAACACATACCTGATCTCTGGGACTATTCAATTGCAAGACTTCACTCGTCTTCACAAACACGAACCTATTTGGTTCCAAGCATTATTATTACCACAACAACAAATCCAAACATCTGAAACCTTCAGCTAATTAAAACCTAACTCCCACGCAAGGATCGGTGAAACCGTCATGAAATCCATAATTTTTAATCCCAAAGCGTCGGAACTAATTTTACATGGCTCCCATAAGCAACCCTCAACATTATAAAGCCTTTAAAGCAAAGTAAAACCAAGTAAAAATATTCTACCTCTGGAGTTTGTCGAAACTCCAACTTTTCGTGTCCACACGTAGATTTTACGTACGCACTAACTTTTACCCTCGAACTGTCGATCCATTTATCTTCCGAAAGTCTAAAATCATTCATTTCTCTTTCCTCCTTTCTCCTTTTCCTCCCTTTTCTCACGAACTGCTTCTTGCTCCTTCTTTCTTTCCTTCTTTCCTTTTTTTTTTTTTTTCTATTATTTTTCTCTTCTCATCTTTCATTTTCCTTTCATTTTCCTCATTTTCTTCTCCTTTAATATTTTCTTCCCTTTTGGAGCAATCACTATCTTTATTGGAAAAGAGGAATTTCTCCTCATTTCCTCAAACCATTCGCGCTATCAATTTTTCATCCTTATTCCTTATTTCTTTATTTTCTTTTACGACATCATCACCCATTACTACTAACGCTGGTCATGATTCATTTCACACACTACTAATCGCAGCCATTCCTTCAATGCCGTTGTCACACTCTGGCGCTGGCCATATAAGATTCCCTAACCTCATGTCATCCGACACCCCACATCTCAAAACGCTGAATCTCGACTCACCCTAATTCACGAAATTCGACACGCAGAATTTAAATCTCATGGTATCGATTTCCAAATCTTAAAAGTCCGCTTGCCATCCGAGGTCTGTAAACATTTTGATTTTCTCAAATTTAAATTATTACTTTACCCTTTATCCAAAATCTGATTTTCCGGGTTTCACATACGACGCTTTATTTTTCATCATCGCAAGATTTGCATTTACGTGCGAGCGATTTGTATTTATCAAAATATATTCGATCGTGATATAATAAATCATATAAATGATCGTTAATATATAATATAATTATAATTATAAGTATTTTAATCATAATAGTAATATCAAATGTCGATTCATTGTGTTATAAACGTGGATGGTGTTTCATTCTATGGATGTATTGCTACTTTGAATCGATTAAATTGTTTTTCTCTTAAAAAATTCATTTTTTTATAAATATGTATAGTAAATAAATAAAAGTAAATAAAATATCATAGATAAATTTGTAAAAATCCTAAAATTTTTTTTTTTTTTAAGTTGTAAAGCAAAATACCCTTTTTATAGAACTCAAACGAAAATCCCTTTTTTCCTTAAATAAAATTGTGAAATATCTTTTTTAACTAAAATTTCTTTTTTCTAAACAATTTGCAAATATGTTCTTTTTAATAATAAGACTGAATCAAAATTCTTTCTTTTCATATAAAATGGTAAAAACGTAAATTTCTTTTCTATTTTAATCATTAACTTTCAAATTTAAAATTGATTTTTTTGAGATCTTCTTTTGCTTTAAAAAAGGTGACAACTCAAAACAATAAAAAAAATTCATGTAAAATAGTCTCTAATAGATTTCAACAAATACAAATTTCAGTTTTTGTTTATAAATTCAAAATTCATTTTTTATTATTTCAATTAAAAATTTATCAAGAATGGACGTAAAACATTCCATAATTTCCATCCGAAGGAAGAACCACTTGGCTTGCCCTCGAATTTCAAAACTAGGAATCTAAGCTGGGGTTTGTTTTTTTAATTTAATGTTGAACATAATTTTTTTTTAACTTAATATCAATAAGATTTAATAAAGATTAAGACAAGCTTATTTATTTTTTAACATTTTAGCTTAACAGTGAATTACAATGGCATAAATTATTTCAGCTTATCCCGTCCCGCTTAATGGCACAGTTTGTTTTAACTATAATCTGCTTAATGCCTCTATTTATTCTTTCTTAAATTTGAGACGTGATTCGTGTTAAATTTTAATTTTAATATAATAAAAAACAAATTTAAAAATTTAAAATAAAATGAATGTGAATCGAAATGGCTCGAAATTTTTCCATCTCTCAGTTAACCCGTCTCGTCCGCTTGATTTTGGGAATGACAAACCCTGAATCGAAAAATAAACAGCCGGTCGTAAGATTTGACCGTCTATTCCAGTCCTCATTATCATCCCTGCACAAGTAGTGATTGCTAACCCTTCTTCTTATTAAAAGAATATAAAGTTTTTCTATTTTTACGTAAATATAATCCTTTTTCTTAATGTAAAACCAAATATTTTTACTTTTTTTTATTCGTAAATTTTTTTAAAAATTTTAATAATAAGTTATGAAAATTTTTAAAAATAAATAATTGAATGCTGAAAACTATTCAATGGTATTCAATCAAAAAACAAATAACCCCACAAATAATGGTTTGATATATGCTCATTTAAAAATTAATATCAATAATTAAATTTCAAAGGGTAAAGCGAATTTCTAAATATTTTATTTTACATTGATATATGATACATATTTTTTTTTAATCACTAGGGGGGGGGGGGCACCCAGGGAGCAAAAGAGAACTCAGCTGGCTTTAGGCTTCCTTGGGCATCTGCAGGGCCACATCTTTTGGCCTATAGAATTATATTACTTTACATAAAGTTGTTAGACAAAATTTTGATTCCCTACCCACTCCCCCAATAAGGACAAAATATATAATTATTAAAAAAAAGAGAACAGATCATGATCCAAATTTGGCCCCACCATCTTTTGAAAACTAAATAAATTGATTAAAATGATACAAAAAGAGTGTCACTCCAACTTCTCTCATTGAATTATTATTATTATAAGAATTAGCATTTATATCTTTGTCTCAAAGACTCGTAACTTTAAAACTTATTTTTAAAATTAAGAAAAATTCATATTTTTATAGTGTTAATTTTTTTTTATCTAGTGTTAATTTTTTTTTATCTAATATGGAATATGATAACTATCATCATCATCATTATTATTATTATTATTATTATTATTATTATTATTATTATTACAAGAATTAGTATTCATATCTTTGTTTCAAAGACTCTTGACTTTAAAACTTATTTTAAGATTAAGAAAAATTCATATTTTTATAGTGTTAATTTTTTTTATTTAATATGGGTTATGATAAATGTCATTGTCGTCGTCATCATCATCATTGAATTAGTATTCATATATTTGTCTCAAAGACTCATGACTTTAAAACTTATTTTAAGATTAAAAGAAATTCCTATTTCTATAGTGTTAATTTTTTTATCTAATATGGGTTATGATAGCTATCATCATAATCATCATAATCATCATTATCATTATTATTATTATTATTGTTATTATAATTATAATAATTATTATTATTATTATATTTTAAGATTAAAAGAAGTTTATATTTTTATAGTGTTATTTTTTTTAGTCTAATATGAGATATGATAACTATCATCATCATTATCATTATTATTATTATTATTATTTTTATGTGTAAACTTATTTTTCTATATAATCAAATTGATGCCAATTAAGTACTTGAAATTGGGAAATAACTTATCTGTACTTATAAATGAGTTGTTGGTGCAAAATTGAAAATACTTATATTTTTTTATCAATTAAATTGATATCTATGAAGCAGTAATTAAATTGATGTCTATGAAGTAGTTCAAATTGGAAGAGCACTCGTTTATACATATAAATGAAGAGTTAGTACAATATGAACTTGTGAAAAAAGAAAAGAACATGAATGGTGACCATTGATATTATCATTAAATAACAATAGTTAATCATGCAGGGAGTTCAGTAGGTCGGGTCTTGGGTTTACTTTCCAAATGATCACTTATTTGAATCCTCTTAAAAAATTAATTATTTATTTAAGGGTTTCATGATATTAATCAAGATGTAGTTGAACCAGAATTAGGAAGCAACAGACCATGGTTATATATAAAACAAATCATTGAATAACAACATTTATTCTCCTTTGTAACCCCATTAAAAGAGGTCGTAATATTAGTATTCATTTAAATATATATTATGATTTCATAATTTTAAACATATTTACTTCGTTAAGATGAATTAATATTTACTTGGTATTATGAATATTTTCCTCTATTCCATTCAATGTGAGATGTGACATCATTAATACTAATTATTTTTCATTGAAGCATTTCTAATAAATATACCATTTTATGATTTTGCATGCACAGATAAAGCAGAAGTGGATGCAACAAAAGTTGATGTTAATAGGGATGGACCAAATCACTAACCCATTATAAAGGAAAAGAGAAAAAGTGACATCATTAATTATAAACTAATCATAATTACTAAGGTCCCGTTTAGTTCACGAAAATTTTCAACTCTATCCAAAATCGCATTACGAAATTTTCAACGATTCTAATCTTTGGGCCATTTCGTAAAAATACGTTGTGATTGACTCATTAAAATATTGCCATTTTCAACCCCATTTGGTTGAATTTGGTCAGAATTTAATTCGAAACAAATGAAACAGCCTTGACCGCTTTTCTGATTCATATATAAAACGCCAAACGCTTCAACGTGCAATCCCAGTTCAATCATTTACTGATGTCGGATCGCCCTCCGTTTCCACCCATTTTCTTTGCTTTCAAAATTTGTTTTCGCCTTATTCTCGTGAACTAAACGCGCTTTCTGCTTTAAAAAGCCACAGTAAAAATGTAAAATTTTCACCTACTAAACAGTGGTTTAAGACACTAATTAAACAATTAATTTGGATTAGTTGAACACACTTTGGTTTTTTTCTCTTTTCTCCAAGATTCCTTCCTTACCCTTTAAGCAATCAATCAATTCAAATTATCAAATCCATCACCATTATTTATCTTTTAACAAGTTATCCCATGCCCTCTTCACTCATAATTTTCTTAATATATCATTAATCATTTCTTAAAAAATGACTCAAGAATATTTTACAATATATATATATATACTAATTCTCTTAATTTTGAACATTTTTGGTAATATTATTTTAGGAAAAAATTGTAATAAATATAATTTTATAATGCCTAGTACTCTTACAGAAAAGGTACAAGGAACTTTGAGGGAACATTTCAAATGAACAATTCCTTATGATAATCTTACTTATGGAGATCTCATAAGTGAGATTAAGAAGGAAGGACTAAAGTTATGTTCACCAATAAAACTTCAATACAAACTAAAAAAAGATCTCAAAACTTCCAAAAAAGATTTAGGTTCTTTTGCAACCAGTATGATATCTCTATGCCAGTACCACCTTCCCACAAAACTCAAATATTTCATTCCAAAATAAAATCTCCATCTAGTAAGACTTATCCAAAAAGGCATTATAAGAAATACAATAATTATAACAAGTACAAACCCCATCACCATAAAAATCCTACAAAAAAGGTAATCAAATGTTTTAAATGTGGTAAAGAAGGCCATATAGCTCCAAATTGTAAAAACTAAAAGATAAATGCTCTTTTTGATAAAGATTATTATTTGGAAATCTCGGAAGATGATTCTTCCTCTTTTGACAATTCCAAAAATAATAAGTCTGCCTCAAAAAAAGATTTAACCTCAAATGATAAAATAGAAAATTGTTTATGTCAAATAAATATGTTAACGGCAGATCAATAAATGTTAATAGAAATGATAGATCATATGGAAAATAAGAATGCAAAAACCAAATTTATAAGAAAACTCATGGAAAAAGATCATCAAAACACTCTACCGTTATCAAACACTTATAAATTCAAATATGTAATATCACAATTTGAACCAGAAACCCTAATGACAATTCAAGACTTACAATTTGAAATAAAACAAATTAAAAAACAAATTGAAGAATTAAAAATTTTTACCCATAGTATAAATTATAAAATAGAAAATATAGAACACCAAGGAATCTCTATGGCTACTCCAGCCTCTGAAGACTTGGATAATTTTGTTAATACCATAACTATTGTTGAAAAACAAAGGTGATATACTAAAATTACCTTAAAAATAGATCATGATTACCAATCAACCTTTATAGCCTTGATTGATTTATGAGCTAATCTCAATTGCATACAAGAAGGATTAATTCCTACGACATATTTTGTCAAAACATCATAAAGACTATCAACTGCAAGTAATGTCCCTTTAAAGTTACAATACAAGATACCAAAATGACATATATGCAAAATGGAATTTGTATCAAAACTTCTTTTTTATTAGTTAAGAATATTAGTCATCAAATTGTTTTAGGAACTCATTTCCTAACACAATTATATCCATTCCAAATAGATAGCAAAGGGTTACATACAAAACACATCAACAAATATTAATTGAATTCGTTAAAGGTATAGAAATAAAAGAGATTAATCAACTTCGGGATAAAATCAATCTTCTTCAAAGTAAACAACAACAGGTCAAATTTATCCAAAAAGAAATACAATATAAAAAGATAGAAGAAAACTTGAAATCAAAACACCTACAAGAAAGGATTCAGCATATCAAAAAACAAATTGAAAGTAATTTATGTTTCTCAATTCCAAATGCTTTTTGGAATAGGAAACAACATATGGTTTATTTACCATATGAAAAATATTTTTCTAAAAAACAAATCCCTACTAAGGTAAGACCAATACAAATGAATCCCGAGTTGCTGGAATATTGCAAAAAAGAAATCAAAGATTTGTTAGACAATAAATTGATACAACCTAGTATTTCCCCATGGAGTTGTGCTATATTCTATGTTCAAAAAGCCTTTGAATTAGAACGAGGAACTCTAAAATTAGTAATCAATTACAAACCTCTAAACAAAGTCTTACAATAGATTAGGTATCCCATACCTAATAAAAAAGACTTAATCAATAGATTATATAATGCAACAATATTTTTGTAATTCGACATGAATTAGATTTTTAAGAATCCAAATTTTCGGTAAGCATTTATGATACAAAACAACATTTACAATTAATTTGACGCATGAATGGAATGTAATACCTTGAGAAAAAACGCTTCCTCTTTCCGTAGTTTCAAAATATAATGAATGATATTTTCAATGATTATACTAGATTTTCTATAGTATAAATTGATGATATTCTTATATTTTCAAACTCTATTGAATAACATTTCCAACATGAATATTTCAAAAAATTATAAGAGAAAATGGTCTGGTTATCTGTGCATAAAAAATAAAACTCCCCAAACAAAAATAATATTTTTAGGGTTTGAAATTTATTAAGGGAAAATAAGAACAATTCAAAGAGCAATTGATTTTGCTAACAAATTTCCTGATAAAATTAAAGACAAAAATCAGCTTCAAAGATTTTTAGAAAGTTTAAATTATGTAGCTGAGTTTTATCCAAACCTTAGAACCCAAGTTAAACCTCTATTTCAAAGACTTAAGAAAAGCAATGTTTCGTGGTATGTTGAACACATCCAAATAGTCAAACAAGTAAAGTCTTAAGTCAAATAACTTCCTTATTTAGGAATTCTACACCTAGATGTATTTTCTATAATAGAAACAGATGCTTCAAATATAGGATATGGTGGAATTCTCAAACAAAAATTCGAAAACAAAGATTCTATTGTAAGGTTCCACTCTAGTGTTTAGAGTGGTCAGCAAGAAAATTATTCAACTGTCAAAAAGAAATTATAGCAATTGTTATTTGTATTCAAAAATTTCAAGGTGATGTTTTTAACAAAAAATTCATTTTACGTGTTGATTACAAAAGTGCTAAATAAATTTTACAAAAATATATTCAAAATTTAGTTTCAAAACAAATTTTTGCACGATGGCAAGCCATTTTATCTATTTTTTTTATTTTGACATTGAATTTATAAAAGACTCTTCAAATGTTTTACCTGATTTTATCTCATGGGAATTATTACAGGAAAAATGAGTAAAGCCAACCCTATTAAACCAACAACCAAAGAGTCTTATGTCATGCCAAAAGCTCATACTCCTTCTTCAAACCGTTTTGAAGTCTTATGAAAGATTCTTAAACCTTCTGTTCCGACTTCTTCAAACCCTATTTACATGTCAAAATAAGCAAAACAATTGATTTAGATACTAGAAGCTGATCATATATCTGCTTCAAGGACTTTTGATCTCCAAAATTTTTTTCAATAGGACAAATTTTTTATTTCAAATTATATTTCAATAACCTGCAGATTCTATGAATTTATTCTCGTGTATACAGAATCTGTCCAAATTTCACATATCAAAAACCATAAGGGTACTGATATCGTCTATTCAAAATGCAAAATTTTGAAAATTATTTCTGAAAATGATTGGGAACAAAATCATTTTACTCACAAGCGTTTTTTCTCAAAATTTTGTTCCACAAACCTTTGATTATTTTGATTACAAAAATGCGTGGTTCAACACGTTTTTTGTGAAACCCTCTTCCCATTCATGGTTTTTTAATCGGGGAGAAGAAACTCAAACATATTTTCCAAACTAGTTTCATGAATGGTGACTCTTTTTAGGAGCATTCCAAATATCTTTTGCCCTAATATCAAAAAATCTTTTTATTATTTTAAATTCAATAGTGAAAGTTTTTTCCCTTCTGGAAACAACTATTAATTCCCATTTTGTTCTCAGTTTAGGATCCTTTGGATTCTCTGCTGGGATTTTTCCACTCATAATTTTCTTCCATCGCCTTTTTCCCGACATCTGGTCAGAGAATTTAAAACTAAATGGTGGGCTGCCTTCAAAATCTCCCAAACCCAAACCTTTGAATCATTAAGGTCTGGATTGATGCCAAAAAATCAAAATCCAAAAAATCCTCAAAAAAGCCTTCTATTGGGACTTCCTCGTTGCCAGGACTTATTCCTTGGTCTCAAACCCCTTCCAAAACCACTTTTTCTTCAAATCTCTAAGATATAGCAAAACCTATTTGAAAGATTCAAGAATGTTCCTCACAAACTATTCTCACCAAGACTCACGAAGACACAACCCCATCTCTCCCTTTCAACAAACGAAGATACGCTGGGCTACGCCTCCCATACATTCCCTGAAGACGGGACATCAATTTTCAAATCCTTGTGTATTAGAGAAATTTAGCACAAATTCAAGATTCCCATACATCAAAGTTTTCTCATTACTATTGACCGCTTTGATAAAGATGCAAAAAATGACATCAAGAATGACTGCAAGTGGACATGTGATTTTCCTCTATTCCCCCAGCTGGCGGATTGATTTTCAAAAGCAAGATAAGATTGACACAAAAGCATTTTTGATTTGACAAAAGGACGATTTCAAGTGCTAAAGATAAAGGCGATTCAAAAGGATTCTCAGATCCCTTTCCAAAAGCTGCACTACATGCATCGGTTTGACTTCAAAATTTTATTTCAAATCCACGGACTTCAAATGACTTGAAATATATCAATTTCTCCTATAAAAAGAGGGGATGCCACCTTTCAAGATAGGCTAAGTGGAGTTCTGAATTTTATTTGGTGAGATATTGAGTAGCCTATAACTACTATAACCCGCTAAAAGCTCTTGTGCAAAGTTTCCTATTTTTTCTTCAAATTTGTAAGCTCTAGTTTCAAATAAAATTTCGTGTTTCAAATATCTGCCTATTAATTTCTTGTTACTTTCCGTATATCAAGTATTTACATTTTGATTTCTTGTTATTATTCGTTTTTATTGATCAAGTTTTACTATTCACTATCATTCTCCTGTGTAACCCCATTAAAAGAGATCGTAATATTAGTATTCATTTAAATATATATTATGATTTCATAATTTTAAACATATTTACTTGGTATTATGAACTTTTTCCTTTATTCCATTCAATGTGAGATGTGACATCATTAATACTAATTATTTTTCATTGAAGCATTTCTAATAAATATACCATTTTATGATTTTGCATGCACAGATAAAGCAGAAGTGGATGCAACAAAAGTTGATGTTAATAGGGATGGACCAAATCACTTACCCATTATAAAGGAAAAGAGAAAAAGTGACATCATTAATTATAAACTAATCATAATTACTAAGACAACTAATTAAACAGTTAATTTGGATTAGTTGAACACACTATTGTTTTTTTCTCTTTTCCTAAAGATTCTTTTCTTACCCTTTAAGCAATCAATCAATTCAAATGATCAAATCCATCACCATTATTTATCTTTTAACAAGTTATCCATGCCCTTCTTCACTCATAATTTTCTTAATATATCATTAATCATTTCTTAAAAAATGATTCAAGAATATTTTTACAATATATATATTAGTTTACTAATTCTCTTAATTTTGAACATTTATGGTAATATTATTTTAGGAAAAAGTTATAATAAATATAATTTTATGAATATGTTTTTGAGTAATGAATCCATAATTTGAGTCAATATAAGTTCTTGAAATCTTTGATCAGAGAAAAAAGATTCAACATAAAAGAAGAAATTAAATTATTAAAAATTGAGGTGAGAGTTATGTTTTAATTATGTTTGACATGAAGCCACGAAGTAACATTCAAACAACAAGAAGTACTAAGGATTGTATTCCAAATACAAACAAGCCCTAAATCATAAATTCATAATTTTTCATATCTCAGATTTGTTTCTTTTTATATTTGAAGATTTCAAGGTAAAGTCAAGAAGGGCAAACATGTAAATAAAATTTATCTTGATGTTGACTCCGTTCCCGCTCAACCAAGTTATCTTCTCTTTGCCTTTTCCGCTTCTCAGAAAAAGGAAAAAACCCTAAAAACAGTTAACTCAAAAATTGAGATTTGTCCAACAAGATTGTCAGGCCAAACCCACTAAAGTTCAAAACTTTTTTCGACTGTTGAGTGCCACCTCAGCGCACGGCTTTGCATGTAAGTTTCGTTATTCTGGTGTTTGAATTGTTTCCATTTCTTTGGGTTTTTGTTTATTTTTCTTTTATTTTGGTTTTTTGTTTTTTTTTTCTGGGTTTTGAATTTTTAGTGTTGGGTGGAGTTCAGAATTATGGTGTTGAAAGTATAAGGTAGAATTTTCACTTCATTTTGCTCTTTGGGCTTCTGGTTCTGTTTGGCTGCTGAGAAAATGTGCGAAAATTGTAGATTTTTTCGGTTTGGAACGATTTTCTAAAGCCCAAAAGGAAGAAAGAAGCGACTCAAGTCAATGAACTGCGCTTGACGGTACTTTTTTTTTGTCTCATTATTTTAATTTTTATTTTATTCTTTTTTCCCCGGGTTATGAAAGACTGAAGATTGCAGCGGTTTGCATTGATTTCGTCTTCTATTTTTTTCTTTTTGTTAGTTCTCAAGCACACCCTTTTGTGTTATAGTTCAATTTTTTAACCAACTTTAACAAGGAAGAGTTTAATTATCGGGAATTTGATTAGATTATTATCAGCATTTGTAGATATTCTTAATCAACTATTGGCTATACTAAATCTGGATTTTTTTTGGCAGATTAGAAAGCTATGGTGAGATATCTGATACAGGTTCAAGGCGATGTTTACATTCCCCTGTAAATAAATAGCTAGATTCTGCGTTTTGATATCTTTTGGGTTACATATGGAGAGTACAGAGATTTGGGAGGATATAATAGTTTCAGATGCTAGTAGTGTGTCTTCTTGTGGTGATGAGTCGGTGCAGTTTAGCAATAGTGTTAAAGGGAGTGAGAATCCTGGTGATGGCCTCCTCGAGGATTTTGATTCCTACTTGGAAGATATCAATGATGGATTGACCATTTCAAGGATGGTGAGCAACTCTGTCATCAAGGGGATGGTGAATGCAATTGCACAAGAGGCAGATGAGAAAATTGCTTTGAAGGACTTGGAGGTGTCTGGATTGAAGGAAGCTTTGCATTGTTATCATGTGGACGCAGATGAAACCTATCCGTTTAGGTCCCTGAAAGTTCTCCATGAGGCAAAAAATACAAAATGCAGGTCATCCTTGAGTCTTTCAGCTGCTTTGGCTGAACATGACAGGCTGAGGGATTCTTTGGGAAACCTAAAAAGGTCAGCTGAAGAGCAGTTTAAGAAGCTCCAGAAAGAAATAAGTGGCATAAGGGGACCTAGTCCTATGAGGAGGATTAGTTCAAGTTCTGAGGTGTTGGGATTGTGTGGCATTCTACAAGAGAAGGCATCAGAAAAATCAAGGGACGTGGATAAGACAATTGATGCTCTAATGGCTACATTAGACAGTGTGTTTGAGGAAGTGAACAATATTGTATACTTACGTCTAAGGTATCGGTTCGAGAGTGGTTGCGTGATCCGGGAGTTTCAAGGAGAGATTGAAGCTACGGTGATCAAGCATTCTATTCAAAGTCTCCAAGAAAATTTTGAAGAGAGATTATGGTATCAGAATGCTTCTTTTTGTGGTAATGGAAGTCAGTATGGACCAGAAAAGATGGAAGAGATTTCAAGGTTGCGCCAAGAATTAGATGCCATTTCTAAGATGCTTTTCACATCTGAATCTGTGCAGTTAACATCTCATGGCTCGTGTGATATTGGTGAGGAATGGAATAAGATACAAGGGACTCATCACTTTCACCGAAAGGTTTTGGGCAACCATGTTTCACCTGCAACTTCAGTTTCAGAGGCAAATGGCAAACATGAGGAGTCCAGTATGCCGGAGAATTTGGAATCATCTTTACTACTAAAGCATATGTCAAATGAAGAATTGTTCAACCATTTTAAGACTGAGATGACAAAG
This sequence comes from Tetrastigma voinierianum, assembly GCA_016808115.1. Classification (NCBI taxonomy): domain Eukaryota; kingdom Viridiplantae; phylum Streptophyta; class Magnoliopsida; order Vitales; family Vitaceae; genus Tetrastigma; species Tetrastigma voinierianum. Next base: position 747,453 of record JAEQBH010001483.1, read on the forward strand.
ATGAAGAGAAATCATGAGTCTCAAGTGCAAGTGATGACTGAACAATATTTCATCCTCAAGGGGGAATTCTTAAAAGAAAGGGGATCTTCTTCACTGCTGAGAAAGGATAAGGAATTTGATGCAGTGCGGAAAAAGATCCCAGAGGTCGTCTTGAAATTGGATAACATTCTTGTGGAAAACGAGAAGTTGCCTTCATTTGGTAACAGTGTTGAGAATTTAGGAAGTTTGAAGGAAAGATTGGACACCCTTCTTTCAGACAATTGCCAGCTGAGGGACTCACTTGCAGATAAGAGAAAGGAAGTTAGATACCTCTCAAAACAAGTGTCTGATGCTGCAGAGAAAATGTCGCAACACTCTTTGGCTGAGGCAAAATTGTTGAAATTGATAGGGAATCTCAAATCTGCTATAGAAGATGCAAAAATAGAAGCTTCCATTAGTGAAGATGTGTACAAATGCATTCTCAGTGAAGTGACTAATCAGATCAAATGCGAAACTGAAGATTCAAATTTGGAGTCTGCTCTTGTTGAACAGATTTATGAAGTTATTTTAAGAGAAGCTGCCCTGAATGCTGAGACTACTAGCAAATATGAATTTGAAGACCCAGATATGGAGTTCATTATCATGCAAGGGCTCTTTGCTGTCATATATAGGGAAGCAATTAAGGATGCTGAGGCAAAACTCAATATCATGAATGTGAAATATGATAGTGAAAATGAAGCTCGAGTTTCCCTTGAAATCCATGTAGTGGAAAAAGAAAAGGCATTGAGATTAGAGTTTGAAGAGAAAGAAAGATTAAAGAAAGAGATACTCCTGCTGAAAGCATTGCTCGAAGAAAAGGAGAGGGTTCGACTGGAAATATCAGATGCACTAGCAAAAGAGAAGGAGCAGTTTGAGCTAGCTTCTCAACAGCTTAATAATTTGAGAGAACATGCTAATCAGCAGCAGAAATTGATTTCCGAGAGCAGTTATGAAGCGGATAGAGCAAAGGGAAATTTGGTTGAGGCATTGCAGCAAATTGATCTACAGAAGGTAGAAATTTGTGAACTAAAACAGAAGCTTGAAAAAACAAGAAAGGAGTTAGGGGAAACTGATGAACAAAGAAGGATGCTTCTTACTGTTTCTGAGGAGAAGCAGAATGCTATATCCTTGTTTGAAGCAAAAGAAAGGGAGCACAGGAAGCAAATGGAATCTGTCATTGTTTTTATGAATGGATTATCAAAAGCAATTGCTGAATTCCAGGGTCGAGTAGAAAAGGGTATCAAACAGAACAGTTTGAGGTACATTCTCAGTTATATATTTCTTTTATTCTTGCCATTCATGAATATGCATTGAGCCATTGGTAACAGTCACTGACTTAACTGATTCTATTTTCTGGCATGGTTTTTGAGACCATGTAGGCTAGGCTAAGTCTTGTAGGATGTCCATATGTCTCAAATGGATGTACATATACTATCAACTAAATAGTTGATCCTGATAGTGATGATTTTGGTAAAGAAAATTGTTTCCATGCCTGGGTTGTTCTGTCTGAATCTAACCTGAGTTACCCTGATAACCATCAGTGACCTATTAACTGCAACACTTTGGAGAAGATGCTCTATGTGAAGTGTGCTATCTTGATATACTAAAAAGTGCCTGTAAAATCATTACACCAAAACTACAATTTGTAGTTGACTTTTCTCTTTTCTTTCTCTTCCCTTTTTTTCCATATCAGTGTCTACTGCTGTTGAATTGTTCAGGTAAAAGTTGTATAGACTAATGCACTTTTATTTATTTATTGTTATTTATTTCTACTGCAGTTAAGGGCAATGCATACAGATGTAGTTGGTTATTGCTGGATCTATTTTGTTTGAGTTAAATCTCATGGTCACTATTTTGGATTTCTGTTTCTCCTAAAAAACTCTTATTTATAAATTGTCAGAAAAATAAATCATCATAACCATTCTTCTTTCATACCAGATTTATAAATTTTGATTTTCCATATATGAACTGCATGAGAAGCTAATTCATTGAAGAAAATAGATTGATGGCAAGGTAGTTTCACAAGTTGTCTTCTGTCAAATTTGAGCTTATTAGGCAGGTTCATGAAGAAGAGCTGCATTTGAAGTGAGATCCTTGCTAGTAATTTGCATTTTTGGGCCCTTGGCCTTTGTTTTTCTCTCTTTCCATCCGGTGAACCGGTTATTCACCTCTTCAATTTACATCCTTTGTTTGGTTTCAAGATATTTGGCCATATGTGGGCATACTAAACATAGGAGATTACTGGATTGGATATATCACCATAAAATCATCATTAAGCATATTACTCATAAAAAAAAAAACATCATTAACCATATTATTACCCAAATCTATACTTTCAATCAAACTAGCCATCACATCTTTTTGTCTCTTTGTTTGTCTACCTTTGTATGCTTATCTTCCTTTTTTTTAACCCTTAGAATTAAATTAACCAGTACCATAAATGTTGCTCTTCTTTGTGTCCATGATTCCATCGTTTTGAAATTACCCTGTTTACCTGTTGCCATCATTGCTACTGAAATTTGGGTGGTGAGCACACTAAATGCGGGAGATTTCTGGATTAGACATGTCACCTTGAAAACATCATTAAGCATATTATTACCAAATCTATGCCAGTAACTAAACTAAACAATGCATCTATTTGTCTATTTGTTTCTTTACCTTTGCAAACAGAGCATCCTTTTTTAGCCTTAGAATTAAATTAACCAATACCATAATTGTTGCTCTCCTTTGTGTCATGATTAGCTAATAACTCAATTGATCTAATCATTAGTCCCATTAAGACATCAAGGACAAAATGGAAAATTAACCACCGCATTCAAACCTCTTGATATGCCTCTTTCTTTTCTTTCAAAGAGGGGAGAAAAACTCATCTCTTCTCTGTCTACCCTTGTGTAAGGGTGAGTTACCAATCCACATTTTCTGCTTTACTCTTTGAGGATGCACTTGGAGATAACACACTCCTCTCATTTAAAGGGAAAAAACAAGATCTTATAAACAATGTACTACTGATAATCTACAGCTACTTAAAAAATGAATAGGTTCACATATTTTGTTTCATAATAATGGCATGAATATGTCTTGTGGTATCTATGGCGTGGTTTGGTCTAACAATGCTTTTATTTATTTATTTATTTTTTGGTGACATTTTGAGTTAAGTTTATTTAATCTATTTGTTTTATTTTCAGGTTGGAACATGCAAATTGTCAATTGACTCCCCTTATCCAGAAAGTTAATATACTTAGAAGAACTAGTCTGCGATACAAGCAGAGGCTTGAGAGGAGATATTCTGACCTACAAAAGGCTGAGGCTGAAGTATGTTGTTGAATCTATCCTTAAGTACTTTTGATCTTTGTGGTTTCTGGAAATTTAGAACCTGATTTTCATTGAAATGATATTATGGTCGTCTCTTGCATGTTTTTATACTATTGAAGTGCTTGTGTTGAAAACTGAACATCATTGCATGTGCAGGTTAGGAATGATGAATTGGTTGTAATTATATTGCACAATAGATGTTGAGAAATTGTTACAGATGCTAGCATATGTGTTTTTGTTTTCTTTTTTATCAGAAAAATGTGTTAATTAGGAATATAAGTTTATGAGAAGGATGAGAAATCTTTCCTGCAGATAAAAATACTAATCAAAATATAATTTAACTCCTCCACTATACAGGGGTAATTATACAAAATGGGTTAGGCCACATATGTATTCTTTGGCTTCCATAAGGAACAATGCTTGCCATTTCTTTCCATGGTTTTTTAAGAAAAGTTTTTGAGCTCAACTATGTATCTTACAGACATGTATAATCGCCAATGCTGGGTACCTTTGTTGTGACAAGAGGTTGCGAGAAAATCTTAGAAAATTAATGTCAGAATGTAAAATAATTGGAATTTTACATCTTAAAATTCTACAGTTTGGAATCTGAAGTCATTTTTTCTTTTTTATCACAAGGAGCAAAACATCAAAAGATGGGCTGATAAATTAGAATTAAAAGCTAAGTGCTGTTTGGCATTGTTGCTTGTGCTCTAGGAAAAAAGTGAAACAGAGAACAGGTAAGGCATTTCAAATTTTCTGATGCTGTTCTAGAAATAGGAAATGTATTTGGTATTCTTTAGGATAAGAAACCAAAATTCGATACGTTTTGGTCATTTTCTCTGTTACATTGAGGCTCCTGCCTGTCTCCCTCCCTATGTTTTTATATTGGTGTGTTCACGTGGTATGCCTACAATGCATCACTGAGCTAAGAAAAAAATTAAATGAAGCTCCTCCACCCCCAAACTAGCTTTTGGTCATTCTCATCATTTTCCAACATGCAAAGCTCACTAGCTTTTCTACTTACCCTTTTGAAAAATTTTAGTGTGCCAACAATGCATGAAAGAGCAAGGAAAAAAATGCTTGAAGCTATTTTATCTGAATGAGTTCTTGATTATTCTCATCCTCTCTCAACATGCCAAGCTCACTAGCTTTTCTACTTTTTCTGCCAGTACCGTTTCTAAAAAATTTTCTTTGCCAATTTTTTTTTCAAACCTTCTTCCAACTCTCAGATTACTAATGTTTTGTTGCTAATTTCTTTTATTGTAATTTTTTGATGAACTCTTGTTAATTCATTTTTATTCTTATTTTTTTTCTCTATTGATCAGTGTGATATGTTTTGAGTCTATGTTTTGTTGTGGATGATTTGGGAGTAGCTACACAGAATTTATTTTTTTCTTAATTAAATGTAAAAAAGAAATATCTTTTAGTACAATAAATGATGCAAATTTTCTGTTCATTCTTTGTCTAAGTGTGTTATTAAAAAAATTGAAAATTGATTATTTTGACTTCAAAGGTTGAAAAAGAATAAAAGGTTTGATCCAGGCACACATTGGGTGCCAAATCCTTTTTAACTGAATGCATTGATACTTATATCAGTTAGAAAACAACAGATAAGACGTTAGAGAACAATTGGCTATTGCATCCCCATGTTTTAATGTTGACTTTGTTATATATACTGTACCATTTTCTTACTAGATTTTCTTCTTGGAGTTCAGGTTGATCTTTTGGGTGATGAGGTGGAGGCCCTTCTAAGCCTTCTTGAAAAAATATACATTGCACTTGATCATTATTCACCAATATTGCAACATTATCCTGGGGTAAGATACTCTTTCTTAGTATTAGCTATGGTTAATATTTTTCCTCATTAAAATTTTAATTTGAATGTGCATTCTCCTATTACTTTGTGCTTGTCTTATACTTGATAAATAGTTTGTCCATTTTAATTTCTTCTTTCGTCGTACTGAAAATAATCATCATAGGAAGATAAGAGCAACTGTTTCTTTTCAAATACACCAACAAATGAATCTATTTTGCAGAGTAGTTTAACTGATAAATTGATTAGTTTTATTCAACCATTTGTAGCCTGCAAAATTTTTGTTTTGAGTGATGCCATCGAAATTCTGACCCCCCTCAATGTTTTATTTTTGTCATGTACAACAATCTTATTTACCAATAAATTTATCTTGGAAATACCACATTTGGCATGTGAGTGTTTCTTTCAAAGGAAAAAGTACAGAAGAAACCATCATGTTTCATATAAATACAGGCAACAAAAATATTCTTGTTTCACCCTTCAACACCCTGGTGGAGATAAATTTAGATAGTTCTATTAGGGTAATTCTTATTTGGTGGAGTTTGTCTTCGTTGGCCCTAAGTGATGCAAAAGATATACTTCAAAGTTTTCTGCCAGAGATTTGGAATAGAACCTTTCTGCTGTTCCTCTCTGCTCTCTTTTTTTGCATACTCCGAGGAAGCATCATTGAGACACTTCTATTTTGAGTTCTCTTATTATTATTATTTTTTTACCAGATATTTTGAGTTCTCTTATTGCCTTTCGTTATCTCCTTTTTCTTTCTTAATTCTCATTCTAGGGTCAGAATTGAATTTTTCGTTTCTCGTGAATGGTGGCTAAGCATTTGAGGATGTTTGAGGTCTTATCTTTCTAATAAGAAAATTTGTTTTGATCTGTCGTTGATTGTCCAACCTTTTGTATACATTATCCTCCTTCCTTTTACACTTTATTTTGTTTCCTTTTTATTATATTCTTTTGTATATATATAGGTGTCTCTATACTATGTAATACTCACTCACTCACTCATGCAATAAAGAAAAACATTCTTTTCTTCTCTCATTTCACAATGACAATTTCTTAGAAGATCTTGTCATGTAAGCTTAAATGGCTGATTGATTATCTTTGCATGACTCTTTTTCTTAATTGCCTTTTCAAGGTTGCAAATTCTGTCTTTTACTTATCCACTCAGAACATGAGTTTGAAGCATTATCTGTCAGAAGTGGGTTTAGCTTGTTAGTTTGTGGAGTAGGCAAAATAACTGCATTCTGTCATTGATCATAATATTCAGAAATCTATTTTACTCTTTATGAGAATCTGCGGTAGTCCTCCACCGATGAAGCGGAAGGGTTAATATTTTATTTCATGGATGAAATCACATTAGCGTAGAACTATATTCCAATGAGTGCTGAGACATGACTGATAATCAGTCACTAAGGGAAGATAGGCTTTCAATTATCACCAGGTTTTGATTTTGTATTCTTTGATTGATCGCTAAAGGTACTGCAAATGATTTGTGGACCTGCCTATGACGTTTTGTGTATACTGACCTGCACACTTAGGACCCGCCACCATTCTTTGTGGCTAAAATATATGCTCTTGTTGTTCATAATATTAGAAAGAGAAACTTTCTAATACCTGCCACAACTGACCTGAATTACGGTGTTGAAAGGGGGGTTGGTTCACCAACAGTGGTAGAGTAGCTTATGGCGTAGGTTTGTGGAAAGATATTAATAAGGAGGCAGCATTGTTAAAGTAGTTCAGTAATTTTGTTGTGGTAGATGGAAGGTGTGTTCATTTCTGGAAAGACCCCAAGGTGAGTGCCGGAACCTTTGCACGAAACTTTCCACAACATTTACACAATGACTGATGCTAAGGGTGGTTTTCTGGCAGATTTTTGGAACTGGTCTGGGGAAGAAAGGGGGGTGGGGTGTTGGAATCCGATTTTTCTGCGTCCTTTCAATGACTGGGAGCTTGAAGAAGTTTATAACCTCCTGGCCTCAATTCAAGTGAGAAGATTAAACTCGGACAAGAAATACAGCTTGTCCTAGAGTCTTTCCTAGTGTGGTACCTTTACAATTAAATCTTTGTATGATAATCAGATGGGCGATCAGGAGGAGCAATTCCCTAGGAAAATGATATGGAATACATGTATTCCTACCAATGTTTTTAAAGGCATAAAAGAGGCACGCCTCAAGGCGGACAAAAAAATGCCCCGAGGCATCCCAAAAAATGCGAACTACATGGAAGAAGTTCGCCTTCTACACCGAGGCCTTCCAAAGGTGCAAAGGTGTACGCCTTCTACTTACCAAGCGAAGGTGCGTACGCCTCACAAGATGGCCATGTGGCACTTTAAAAAATGAAAAAAAAAACAAAAACAAAATTCCAAAAAAAAAAACACAACATCGGCCTTTGGCTTCGAGATTTCTAATTTCTGAAACAAAATCCAAGGAATTGGCATATAAATCGGTATATATTTGATTGATTATCTTTCCTTTTATTAGCTAGTGGTCATTTCCTTTTATTAGCTGGATTCATTTAATTGATTGATTGATTGACTATTCCAAAATAGTCACATGTACTCTTATTTATACCCTTGAGATAAATGAAATGAATCATTAAGCCAATTTTCAATTTGGTATCAAAGCCATTGGGAAGAAACTCTTTCACTATTGTTTTTTCTTTGGCTGAACCCTAGCCTCTTCCTTCATCTTCTTCTTTTTCCACTTTCTCTCAGTTCCTAATCATGTCTGAGAAAACTTAGGTGAATTTTCTTGATAGCAAGTCATCTACAGTGACTGTTCACGAGACTTCCTTTCCAACAATTTCTATCAAGTTGGATGGTGCAAATTATCGTGTTTAGTCTCAAATTATGGATATGCACATTGCTGGTAGAAGGAAAAAGGGATATATCACAAGAAGGAAGGCTGCACCCGTTGAAAACGACCTAAGCTATGATGGATGGGAGGCTAAAGATGCGCTGGTCAAGTCTTGGCTCATCAATTTCATGACCGACAAGCTGATAGCACATTTTGTGTAGTGTGGAACAACTAAAGAGGTTTGGGATGCTTTCAAGAGGAGCTATTAGGATGTGTCAGATTCTTCTCAAGTATATGAACTGATGAAGAAATCATTCCAATCACGCCAAGGAGGTCGTCCTCTTTCAAAATATTACAACGAATTGAACTCCATATTTTTGGAACTTGATTATCGTAGGCCTAATGATATGGAAACAGACATAAACGATATCGGTAAATTGAGGAAACGACCGCTGAGATAGAATTTATATATTCCTTGTCGGCCTTGATCATTAACTGATTAAGTTTGTAGTCGATTCGCTAGCTCTTTATCAAGTCTGGAGGAAGCTTATTCATAAGTTCGCCGTGAAGAGCAGAGACAATTCACAATGGGAATTGAAGATCGATCGGAAGCGTCGACCCTTATTGTCCAAAAGAACAACTCTTAGCTAGCACCTCCTATTCAGCCCTTTCGCTTTCTCGGTGACTCACTCGTAGTCAAAGACAAGACACACCGGGCGATTTCATAGCTACAGCTTACGGCTATCCGAGTGGTTCAAACTCGCTGCCGAAAAGAAGAATAAAAATCTGCACAAGTTGCTGTCACAGATACTCCTCCATCTTCTGCTTCTCATGTGACTCGAGTATCTCTTGAAGAAGGTAATTTTGGTTTGTTTTTCATTTTTGCTGCCACTAACACTTGGGTTATTGATTAAGGAGCTACTGATCATATGACTAGTAATCCTTCATTACTTAATTCTCTAATTCCTTCACCTATTAAGTCTGTTCAGCTGTTCACATTGCTAATGGGACTCCTATGCCAATCTCAAGGTCCAAAAATGTCTCATTTTCTTCTACACTCCCGTTGTCCTATGTCCTACTTGCACCTAACCTCTCTAATAATCTCCTTTCAATTAGCAAGATTACCAAAAATTTGAACTGTTCTGTAACCTTTCATTCTACACACTGTGTTTCAAGACAATCTTACGAAGACGACGATTAGCATTGGTAAAGAGTGAGGGGGTCTTTATTACTTGGAAAGGACAAGGGAATTACAACTAAAGTTTGATCATATTCTGCAAGTAACAAGGGAAACGTCTGATAGAGAAAAGATTCTATTATGGCACTGTCGATTGGGTCATCCATCTTTTCCTTACTTAGAACGTTTGTTTCCTCACTTATTCAAAACTATTTAAATTTCTAGTTTATGGTGTGAACAATGCATTTATGCTAAAAATCATCTTGTACCTTTCAAAATACCAATAGAAGCCCTGCTCTTGTTCGTGTCTTTAAGGATATTTGGGGCCGCTTCTACCTCCTCATTGGTCACAAATATTTTGTGTCTCATCGATGATTGTACTAGAGCGAGTCAGTATATTTGTTGAAATCTAAGACGCTTTGCATGTTATTCTTCACTTTTCAAGATATCAACATAAATTTAATACGTATCAAAGTTTTCTTTCGATAATGATCGTGAGTTTGTAACCGGTCCTTGCTACTCCGCTCCAAGAAATGAATTCTTCATGACTGAAACAACATGTGTGTACACACCACAACTGAACGGTATAACAGAGCGTAAAAACCGTCACATTCTAGAAGTGGCTCGGACTTTATGCTTCACTATGCATGTTCCCAAACGTTTTTGGGTTGATGCTGTCATGACTATTGTCTTCCTTATAAATTGAATGACTGCTTGTATTATTGACTATCAAACACCTTTGCGAATGTTATCTCGGTTTCACTCTATTCCTTATGTTTTGAACCTCTGGTCTAAGGATTTTGCTGTATCTATTAGTGTCTATGTTCATACTCATTTGCTGGATAAGATGGAAAAGGGGATGGAATGAGGGGATACACTTATCGATGGCATACATGATCAATCAAATAACAAGCTGCTAGTTTGCATCCTCCAAAAAACATCGAGAAAAGAGGATGGAGAGAGGAGGCGGGTGATTTCAACTAAATGATGTCGCTTAACCACCCACTTTGTCAGGAGTGGGCACAAGAGGATCACGGTTAATCCACATGGTGACATAAGTAGAATGGTCCGGTAAAGATATTTCTTGGCATTATTATCAGAGATAACAAATTGAAGTATTAAATTGAGTTCAACTTCAGCATGGAACTTCAAACAGAGACAACTAGCTTGATTTTTCATTAAAACTAGCCAAATACAACGAGAATAATCATCCATAAAAGTGGCGAAGTATCGGAACCCCAAGGTAGACTTAGTTCGGGAAGGACCCTAAACATCAATGTGGACAAGCTCAAAAGGAGACTTTGTTCGTTGATCTAGGCGCTTGGGGAATGAAACTTGAGTATGTTTCCCAAGCTAATATGACTCACACTAAATTGAGGACAAACTAGAAAAACGAGGAACCATTATCCGAAACTTGGAAATATTCGGATGACCAAGGCGACTATGAATAAGGAGATGAGTATCCATGAAGGCAAACAAATAAGCATTTAAGTGAGTCGAGATGAAAGAGGCCTTGAAATTCACGTCCTATGCTAATCTGTCTCCTCTCAGATTTATCCCGTAATGATGTAATTATAAAGGTGATCAAACAATTAAGGTCACGAGTAAACTTACTGATAGAATTCAGATTAAAAGGACCACCAGGAACATAAAGGACAAAAGTAAAGGGTACGAAAGGAAGAGGGCATGCTGAACCGATTCCTTTAGCCATGGTTTGAGATCTATTAGCTAAAGTAATCATGGGTAAAGGTGATGTAATAGTATGAAGGAAAGACCTTATTACTGTAAAGATGATCGAGGTCTAGAATCAAGAACCCAGAGTCCATAAATGTGAAAGGCAAGGAGAGACACTTGGCCCTGACAACAGATCTAAATGATGCGCATTTGGTCGCCCGAGTGAGGTTTAGGTACTTATAATTTCTGGGTAAGAATAACTCGATAGTGGATGAGTCCCTTGCGCCTATAGAGACGAAATTAATGTAAGTCAGAGATCGAATCAAGAAACCAAGATTTTGTATAACAAACAACCTCCTAAGGCCTGGGTTGTCGAGATTGTTGGAAAACACAAAAGAGAGAAGATTCAAGTGATAGATAAGCCTTAAAACCAGTCGTTGAAGAGAAAAATGGGAACAAATGGAATTTTCTGGCACCAAAGTGGAGAAGCAAGGTGACAGGGAGAGAGATCGGAGGTTAGCGAAGCTTTAGGTGGAGCACCATTACCAAAAGTGTGGCCCACGCTCACGCGCCGGCGCTGAGATGCCGCCGGCAGATATGACGCTACGTAAGTTAAGGTCTGAATCTTATGACAATCAAGTTGCCAGTTTGAGATAGATTAGGTCCCAGATCCTGATGGTGGTCTCATCGGAGTTGAGAGTTGGCCACGGAAAATTTTCCTAAGAAGACGCAGGTGTTCTAACAATGAAGAAGAGTTCCGATGCTTTTTGCGATGAAGGTGGAGTGGTCGAAAAGAGATCTAGCCACTAGATGGGTTGTCGGAATTGAAGACACGACAAAACCCTAACTTGAACATTTTATGGCTTTGATACCATGTGAAATGAGAGAAGAAAAAAATGTTTTTCTGTATTGAATGAGTGAATTACATAGTATAGAGTCACTTATATATATACATCAAAAAGGCATAAAAAGGAAACAAATAAAGTACAAGAAGGAAGGAAAATAAAGTACAAGAAGGAAGGAAAATAATGTACAAAAAGAAAAGGAGATAAACCAAAGAATATCCTTTTATTCTCAACATACACAAAACAAAGCCATAATCTAAGATTTTAAATATGCTAGAAATCGAAAAGAAACCAACTTCCTTAGCCAAGAGCTCAAAACGTCTCTTATCCCACACCACTTGCAGACCCCGAAGTGTCCAGAGGAGCCCAATCCAGAAATCTGCTAGAACCCAGACTCCTAACAACACTATCCATCATTGTTTTCATTTTAATATCCTCTAAGAAAAACACACCCGACCCCTAGTGGTGGACCTAGAAAATATAATCAAGGGGGGCATTGTAGCACAATGGTTAGATAATTTGTTTCCAACCTTAAGATCAAGAAGATCAAGAGATCAATTCCCATTGTAAGCAATTTTTTTCAAAAATTTTAGGGGGGCAAATGGCACACTCTAGGTTCGCCACTGTCGGCCCCTAAGATTTCAACGACGACTTGATCACCTTCCTCTTAGAGCAGTCAGTGGCTCCTTGAAAATTCCAACATAAGATTTTTACTAACATCAACAAACCTCTCATACCCCTCATGAACCCTTTACTTTGCTACAAGAGCTACTACCCTTTTTGTAGTTGACATCGAAAGGCAGCCTCTTTATCTCTCTTTCAAATCTAGTCTTCTCCAAAGCCTCCTTGCTATGGATTTTATCCCTCTTACTTCTCAGATTATTGAAGAATTTAGCAATTTCCTTCTCCATACCCAAAGTAAAAAAGCCCAAGAACTTGCTAAACATCTCAAACTTGTTCTTATCCCACTCCGTCATCTCAGAATCCTTCGGATGAGACTGTATCAATTCAGTCCCTTCAACCCCACCCACCCACATTACCATTGATCTAGTGGCGTTGGCCCTCTCTTTGAGATGTCCTCAAAATCCTCTCCTCTAGATGCCACAGTTCTTTCGACCATTGTTGACAATCCCAAACCCCCACCATGGTATGATTTGTAAACACTGTCCTTTGCATAGCCCCTTTGATTCCCCAAGCAAACAACATCTTACTATGAGAAAACTATCAACAAAGATTTCAAAGACTTCGGACATCCCCGAAACTCACAAGTTTTGGACCCCCTTAGGCAAATAGACCCTCCTAGAAGAAGGGCCCGACCAAAAATAGGCAGAGAGGAAGGAGAGTGTGAGGTGTTAGAGAACCATACCTTTTTTCACCTTTGTCTCCAATAAGACCTCTTGGGTATCCTCCACTAGAACAAGCAAGCGCTAGAGAGTGAGGATGAGAATCTAAAGACCGAGTCTTTGGAGAGCCCCCTCGAACTTTTTTCCACAAGCACAACGCTCTGACTTATGGACTCCCTCTTTAGCCCCTTCAGACGACCCATCCACACTAGATGGGCTGGGCTCCGCTTCTGAAAATTCCCTAGATATCCTTTTTCCAAAAATGGGCTTGGATTCTCCCTCATCCGGATCCCCCAACTCGGCTTTGAACAAACTTCTCGAGGAGTGGGCCTCCTCGACTGTCAAGCTCCTTACCTTCTTCGTCGACTGCAATAGGGCCTCGATTGTCGAACCTCCCTTTTCCCCTACAACGCGCTTCATTGTGCGTGAAGGACCATTATCATCTTCTACCCTTCTCCCTGAAACCATTTTCAGAGATCCTTCGACTGTGACTCAGATAGGCTTGGTGACAGCTCTCACCATAGCTTAATTTTCATGCTCGCAGCCCCCAAACTCACCTCCAACACCTGAGGTAGATTCTTACCATTTGAACAAACTAGAAGCCGAGCCCATTGAAGGTTCGTTGGAGCTCTAGTTTGCTTGTCAATATCTATGAACCCTCTGATGGCATCACCCAGCTTTCTCAGAATCTTAGCTCCTAGAAAAGGATTGGAAGGCCTATCAATCTCATCCATAATTCCTTGGTGACCTTTGAGTACGGTCAGCACCCCTCTGGATGACCACCAAGTTACCAACACAACTCCAAATTAAACATCACAAAGTTCCTTTCCCCTTTCTGCATAATCCTTAACGCTTCGTCCTTCGTCTCAAACCCTAATAGAGTTCTCTCCTCCTAGATTTGCTAACCCTAGATTTCCTTTCATCCCCCATCTTTGACAACTCCCTCCTTGCCTCTTCTAGATCACAACGATGAGAGGCCTTCCATCTCCATCTTCCTAACAAACATCTCTCCACTCGGGACTAAAGTTGCCAGCCACAGTCTAACTCGCCGAAGCACCGGCTTCGCCTCTTGTCTGAGATTTGGGCTGAGAGGGGCCTCCCGAGGACCATCACTTCCTCGATCAACATCCGATGGTACTTCCTTCCCTAAATGCTTCCCTCCTTTTCCCTAAGCTTTTCCCTTTTCCTTTCTAAAACTCCATCCTCATCTATACCCCCATCTTCCTCAACAAGTCTGCCGTTTCTCTCCATCATCCTTCTTCCTTTCTTTCTCTCGGCACAAAGATTGAGAAAAGGCTTCTTTGCTAAGCGTCGGTGACAGCTAAACCTCACAAGGCCTAGCATGATTCTGGAGTCTTTGGTGTCGAGGAATTTCTTGCCTCTTGGCCAGTACGTCCAGATTAGTTTCTTTCACTCCACCCAAGAAAGGAGTTCTCTCTACCCCCTCGAGAAAAAAAGCAAGCGGTAGGGCCCATTCCCACCACGAGGAGAAGTTCTTTCTTCTCTCCTTAATAACTCCCCTTTAACGCTCCTTTTTGTAGCCCAATATTAAGATAAGTCATGACTCCACTGAATTTTGTGACCCTTGGCTCGTGGAGTCTCTTGTCTTATCCAACTCTTCCTTTTTAACGTCGTTGCAAGAGCCAAGCTTTGCCTTGAGAGCTTTCTCCCATACTAAAAAATTCACAGGAGTTCTATGCAAAAGCAGCAATTTGACTGGGTGAGCTATGATTCGGTTTAGGAGGACCGCGATCTTACTGAGGATCGAGCTGGAGAACCGTGAGGCGATGCGCCTAATCTAGCATTTTGACACAGTGAGTCTCCCGAAGCCCAGATTGCCATACATAGAGATCACAGTCGAAGCAAATAGATAAAACCTAATATGAAAAATGGACGATCCCACATCCCCACCCTAGTCAATTGATTCCTTGTTGTATTAGGCTTCCTATCTTCTTCTTCTTCTTCTTTTTGGGATAAGTGTATTAGGCTTCCAATCCATATGAATTGAATGAGGTTTTTTTCTTTTTTCTGGATAAGTGTGTTAGGATTCCAATCCATATGAATTGAATGTGTCATGGACTCGTGTAGCACCTCATGCTAGCCCGAGTGTTGCCCCTCTAGCAACACTTAGTCTATACTCAAGAAGCTTTTGTAGCTTCCATTTTCACATTGCCTCAGCCCTAAGGCTCTTATAGGTGTAAGGTGTTTGTTGATGAGGCACTTAGCTTAGTGTCATCCAAGTCAAGCAGCTAGCAAAACACCCCCATTTAATGAATTCTATGCGTTTGTTAACTTAGACTACAAGTATTTCTGGATTGCCTCATTAAATTGTCATAAAGTGGCATCACATTCCCAACTTGCCTTCGACTCGGGAAGAAATTAACAATTTCTTTATCAATTTAAAATCCAAAGGTTATAAATAATTTTAAAAACATGTATAATTAATTGAATGTAACATCAAGTGATAAAATAAAAAAAATTTAATTCTTAATGTCATCAGAAACCAATCTAGCATATGCTTTTATGGCTATTCAAATCATAAAAGAATTTATTTTTAATTTTTTCAGTTTCTCTAATCACATTTATTTTTCTAGACAATTTTCATAAGATTTTTTAGAATTTTTGAACTCTTATACTTGCTTGTGATGCATATCACCTGATACTAATTGATTACTGAGAATGATGTACCTTAGGATCCTAGAGGACATGGAGTGGGGCTTTGGAAAGCAATCAGGAGGAGGGGGCATTTTATTTCTGGTAAGTTGTCCTTTGTGCTGGAAATCGGGCAAACAGTGAAATTTTGGAAGGATAAGTGGTGTGGATATGCCCCCTTGAATCTTTCTTTCCCTTATTTGCCATCACCTTATCTAAGGAGGCTTGGGTGTGGGATGTATGGAAAGAGGATGGGGAATAGGGTTTTGGGATCCCATCTTTGTTAGATTTCTTAATGACTGGGAGATGGATGAGGCAATGAGGTTCCTTTCTTGGCTAGGCCAAAAGAAATTATGTGAAGATTTTGAGGATATGCCTAGGTGGACGAAAACAAAGAATGGTGACTTTATGATAAAAGCTATGTACAAGGCTCTAGAGATGCAACTTGGGGAAAATTTTTAACCTTGGATTAGCTTCAAGAAAGAGGGTTTGCTCTTGCTAATAGATGCTTTCTATGCCTTGAACATGAGGAGGCAACAAACCACCTTCTTCACTGCGTTGTAACCAGAGTGCTTTGGGAGCTTTTTTTCTCTCTCTTTAGTCTCTTGGGTGAACCCTCTTACGGTTTGGGATACCCTTATGGGGTGGAAGAGTTCTTTTGCAAAGAAGGACCGGAAGATTGTATGGAAAGTGGGATCTTTGTGCATTTTTTTGACGATTTGGAAGGCTAGGAATAACATTGTTTTTTGGTATAATGTTTTGTCTTTACAAAGGCTTAAGTCTTCTTTTGTAAACCTCCTTAGGTTGGAGACTAGTTTGTTTATACAGGATGGTCCAAAGACCTCGGTTAATTTTTTTGATTGGGTGGGTGCTAATAGGGGAGAATAGTTTTTGTACCTGTGGAAAGATAGAAGAAAAAAAAATGCTTTTCTTATTGAATGAGTGAGTAAAATACAACATAGGTCCTACCTATTTATATTCATCAGAAAAACACAAAAAGGAAACAAATAAAGTACAATAAGGAAAATAATGTGCAAGAAAGGAAGGAGATAAACCAGCCTTTCTATAATTTTAACTACTTTCCACCTTAAGGCTGGAGCATGGTGTATACCAAGCTTAGCATTTCCTCAAATAACTAAATCCTCGAACTCGGAGGAACTGTGAAATATTTGCCTAGTTAGTCCTCGAGTTGACAAAACTAGTAGTCATGCATCCTAAGACAATCTTCTCTCGAATGAAGTTACAGTTCACTTCAATATGTTTGGTCCTCTCATGAAATACTGGATTAGAGACAATGTGTACGGTTGCTTAGTTATCACACACAAGCTTTATTTGTTCATCCTTACCAAATCTTTGCTTTTGAAGAAGTTGTTTGAGCCATATGAGTTCACAAGTTGTCAAAGCTATTATGCTGGAGATCACCAAACATGATACTAGACACAGCGCATCTGTTTCTTACTCTTCCAAGATATTAAGATTGCTTAAATAAATTCACAATATCTGAAGTGGGCGTATCTGCTGGCGAACACATAATCTGCATCATCAACAATAAGGTGTGAGCCTTTGTTTTCATATAACACCTCTAGACCCGATGTTCTTTTGATATAATTGAGGATATAAATCACAACATCCCAGTGTCTATCACATGGTGACTGCAGGAATTGACTAACTACGCTTGCAGGAAAGGAAGTGTCCAGTCAAGTGATTGTGAGGTAGTTCCATCTCCCCATTAGTCGTCGATATAACCTTGGATCATGTGAAGGTCTCCCACATCTATATACGAGCTTGACGGGCGCCGGATCATAAGTGTCTATAGGCTTATAGTCTAGCATCTGATTTCTTCAACCTCTCAGACATACTTTCTTTGAGACCTTTGGATTTAGAATGAGCCTATCTTGTCGAGAAAGTACTTGACTTTCCCCAAGTCTTTTGTTTGAAAGTGGCTGAAGAGATGCTGTTTACGTTTCCGAATACCATCGATCCTTTGAATAGAACAATGTCGTCACGTAATAATAGATAGATGTCTTTGTCTAGGATATGATGATAGAAAGGCGAGTGATTACGTTATTGCCGGTCATGCGAACTTACGTTTCCCGCGAGCTGAGAGTGGTCAAGCCGGCTCAGAGGACTACTTTGAGCTATAAAGAACGGCGTGGCTTGCATACCAATCGGACTCCTTGAACGCAAATCCGGTGGTTGCTCACGCCGAACCCTCTAGCGGTGAGGTGTGTAGAAGAAAATGCGATGTGATGTCCCGACAAATACAAGGGCTAAGATCTCATAGCAGCCATAGATAAGAGAAGACGAACAAAAGCCATCTTGGCAATAGGAGAAAAAGTGTCATAGTAGTTGGAGCCATATATCTGAGTATACCCTTTGGCACTTAAACGAGCCTTAAGATGGTCTACATGGCCATCCGGACCAATCTTAACAGTATAAACCCAACGACATCCAACAAGAGACTTGCCAGCATGTAAGGTGACTACATCTCATGTGCTAGTAGAATGCAGAGTAGTCATTTCTTCAACCATTGCCGGTTTCCAGGCCAGATGAGAGAGGGCCTCATGCACAGTTTTAGGAAGAGAAACATAAGACAATGTGGAAATAAAAGCAGAATATGGTGAAGATAAGCGGTGATAAGTCAAGAAATTATAAATAGGATGGGGGGTTATGAGAGAAACAAGTACCTTTTCGAATGACAATGGGAAGATCAGCGGGAGACGGCAAGACTGGCGTTGTGGAGGATGGTGCCATAAGAGATGAGTCAGTAGGAGGCTCGGTGTCAGTATGCAGAAGACGAGTATAAACTTACAATGGTCGAGGTGGAGTAGCCACAAGTGCAGATGAGGTATCCGGGACGAGATAAAGAAGGGGTAGAGATATGACATCCAAACGGGGAGAGTGGGTGGTAGGGAACATAGAAGAGTTCTCAAAAAAGGTGACAAAGTATCGATGTGTTTCAGGAGAGTAGTAGCGATAACCTCGTTGAAGTTGGGAATAACCGAGGAAGACACACTTTGTGGCTTTGGATGAGAGCTTGTCTTGTCCAGGAGTAAGAATATGAACAAAATAGACACAACCAAAGACACGAGGGGGAAAGCAGAAGAGGGGTTGGTTTGGAAAAATGATGGAATAAGGGATTTGATCATGGAAGATAGATGATGCCATACGATTAATCAAATAACAATGACAAAGGTATCTAAAAGCGTTGAGGAGCTTGATGATAGAAAGTGGCGGTTTTCAAAAGCTAAATGACGGTTCTTGCACTCAGTCACTCCATTATGTTGAGGAGTTTAAGCATAAGAGGACTAATGAAGAATCCCATGTGAGGACATAAAGGAGGAGAATGGTCCAGAAAGATATTCCTTGGCATTACACTTTATGGGATCTGAATTAGTATTAAGGTGGTTGAACTTGACGTGGAACACGGAAAATAGAGAGAATAAGTCAGCTCGAGTTTTCACTAATAACAACCAAGTACAACAAGAATAATCATCTATTAAAGTGACAAAGTACCGGAACCCTAAGGTAGACTCAGTCCGGGAAGGACCCTAAACATCAATGTGGACAAACTCGAAAGGGGATTTTGTCCGTTGATCTAGGTACCTAGGGAATGGGACACAAGTATGTTTCTCAAGCTAACATGGTAGCCTTTCGATTGAGATATTAAGCAGGGACCCGATTTTAGGCTTGGAAATGGTTGGATTGGCGGCGGTGTGAATAAGAGGAGTATCAGTGGAGTGCAATGGGTGGAAGATGAGGCGGTGAGAGGAAGAAGGGCATGACTCATGTCCTTTGCCAATCGTCCTCCCCGTACCCCGTTCATGCAGTGTGATAGAGTTATCAGAAAAGGTAATCAAACAATTAAAGTCATGAGTCAACTTACTAATGGAAATCAGATTAAAAGGAGAATCAAGAACATATAGGATGAAAAATGCAAAAAGGGTGAGAGGAAGAGGGCATGATGGGCAGTTGGCTATCAGTTTGAATCCATTAGTTAAAATGCTTAGTGGTGGGATAAAATAAAGGGTAAGGGAAGAAAAATGTCCTTATTCTTTGGAAGAGATGATTAGAGGCTCCAAGTAAAAAAATCAGGTCGGATAAGATGTAGAGAATACATGAACACATTATCTGTATAGACTTAGTTGCGAAATGGATGTAGATTTAGTTGACCAGTGATGTGAGTGCTCTTTATACTCGTTGGGTGTAAGAATAACTCCCATATGTGTGGATAAGCTGCCTTTGTCAGCCATAGAAGAAAACATCAATAAAAAATTGACTGAATCAACAAGAGAAGCTGAATTGCAAGCTTGTGGAGGGTCGCAGAGGCTCGGAGAAGCGACTAACCACTATGGGGTAGGAAGCTGCGGAATCTGCCTGCGAAAAGCTAGGTTTTTCCAAGGATGTTGGAAAAATGGAAAAAGGCTCGTCACAGAAAAGCCTCAAATACGGAGAAACCAAAGGGAGCTTGGGTGGTGGCGGCGACTAGCGACTAGACGAAGGGTTGGGAAGTGATTGATCGCCCGTCATGTGACACCGCAGCGTTGAGGCGTGGTAGGTATAACATATCGGAAAGTCATCGCGCCATGGGCGCATGGGGAGGCAGTTGTTGTCGGGGTTTACAGTAGGTGTGTGAATCCAGCGACAACGAACGATGGTGGGATCACTTAGGTTGGATATGAAGCGATGTGGGAAAAGTTCTGAAATTTTTCCAGCAATGAAGAGGTCTGATGGCGGTAGAGGGGTTCTGGAGCTTCCTAAGACGAAGGTGGGGTGGTCAGAATGAGAAACAATCATTAGGTGTTTTGCCATAATTGGGAACATGGCAAAACCCTAAACCGAAACTTCCATGGCTCTGATACCATGTGAAAAGATAGAAGAAAAAAATGCTTTTCTTATTGAATGAGTGAGTAAAATACAGCATAGGTCCTACCTATTTATATACACTCGGAAGACACAAAAAGGAAACAAATAAAGTATAATTAGGATGAAAAATAATGTACAAGAAAGGAAGGAGATAAACCAGAGAATATCTTATGATTTTTAATAGTACCTTCTCCCTTGTGTGAAGTGTTTTTTGTAAGGGGTTAGGTATTTCTCCTTTGTACTTCTTGAGCCACTATTTTAGTGTCTCTTCTTTTCTTATCGGTCAAAAAAAAAAAAAAAGTACCTTAGGACCTCCTAAGTCAATAACTAATAGTGCAACTTTAAACCATGATGATTGGAGAACTCTGCCCTTCTACATAAGCTACATGAATGAAACAGAATGCTACTTATTTTCATCGACTAGTGAATGATTAGAAGTTTTCCCTAGGTTCTTTTCACATGAAAAAGACATGCCCACGGACCCAGACACCAATTATTGGAAAGGGGATTAATTCATGAGAGGAAGGGGCTTGAAGAAAGGTTTGACAGTAAAGACACCTTATAGTCTTTCTAACAGAACCTAGTCAATCTATATTTTTTTGTATAAATTTTAATTTTAATTTTTGATATTTGAAAATTTGAAATTTCTGATAGTGATTTTAAAACACAAGGTAAATTTATATTTTTACACAAGATGTTTGACAGTCATATTGTGTTGTAACTAGTTAGGAATCCTAAAATGTAGAGTTGTAACAGATTAGGAAATATAGATTATCCCTCCTGTATATATATATACTCATGTTAATTCAATGAAAGAAAACACACAAGGAATTTTTTCCTCCAATTCTCTTGATTGACTTTCTACGGTAATATGAAACTAGGTTGAGTTTGAGAATTTTTTGGAGAAATTTAGGCAATCTAGGTGCAATGGGAGGGGTTCCTTTTGAAACTACCCACTAGAGAGGCGTGGAGTCTGTGCCGACGCGGAGGTTCGCCGACCGCCAGCCAGGCGACGCAAATCCGGTGGCTGGATTAGTGCGTGAAGCTCGCGATGCCGCAAGATTTGGTCCCACCGATCCCACCGCAGCGCCGGCGATAATGAGCCGCGTGGAGATCTTGGTAGATCGGGCTCCTCGAGGTTATGCATGCGTAAACGGGGCCTCACAGTACACTTGGTTTCCCTATTTGGTTCCTGGATCTGGTAGCTTTAGTGCTTTTTGTGTTCGACAACCCTCTTTTTCTGAGGTTCTGCGATTTTCCGATGTCGGGTTAAGGAGTGCTCTCTGCTCTTGATCTTCTTCCTGTGGTATCATAATGAGTGATTTAGAGCAGAAGAAACCGACACCGAAGCTCGAAGTGGTCTTGATGATAATACGAAATCCACGGAAGACAAAGCGGTGGTCAAACTATTTGGAATGGAGCAAAACAATGAATATCGTGAGGTATACGTATGGGCGGTCACCTCACTGGGATACGCGATTGATGATTCGAAGAAATGGATGGAGGAGATGCCTGATACGTTCATCAATCCGTAATTCTATCGATGACTAGGTCTTTGGGCCTCGTTAATCGACATGAATTTGTTAAGAGCTGTGGATTATTTGGAGTTTGTGTTTTCTGGGAAGGGGAATGTTTCTCATATATTTGATTTGTGTAAAGCATTCTATCGATCAGAGAAACATGATCAGTTACTCACAGAATTTTTTATGGCCTACAAAAAGATACATGAAGAGCTTAATATGCTTGCCTTTAGTCCCGGATGTCAGTTCGACCAAAGTCGGTGAAACGGATGGTAGTTATGGGTTTCTTGCATCTTCCTTGAGTATGATTCGTTTAAGACCAGTTTTGTCAGGTCTTGAGATATCATCTCTCTAGGAGACCTTTAGCAGGATTCTTACGCGCTTGGTATCATTCTCTTCTTATCCTACCCTTGTATACGTCGGACAAGTAGTGTCTATTAAGATGAGAGACCATTGTTATTGAGTCGAAATGACAGAAAGCCAAAGCAGTTGTCTGACGATAACACTAGGGCACGGTGCGGAGATGTTGTTTGTTATTCTTTGCCATAAGCATGGCCATGATACGAGTATAACTTGATAGAATCAATCGAAATTTCGATTACTCATATAGCTTTACTGAGGCATCCGATCCCGATCGATTCAGTTCTTGTAGCGAATTAGCGGTTCGGTGTATCGGGGCTTCATTGAGATCTTCATCTACTCAAATTCATTGCTATTAACCGAGTCGGGTAACAGAATAAATGCCTTGTATCTTCTTCATCTTTCAAACTCAGGTCATTGACTCTGAGCCCTGAATCACATGACCAGGTAACTCAGTCTTTTCTCTACCTTTCGATCCACGACCTTCACCTTCCACTGTCACTCTAGCGGATGGATCACATTCATGTGTTCTTGGTGAGCACAATTGTGCCACTCAATATTCCTTTGACATAAGTCTTGAGTTCAAGATTTTCTTTTTAATTTGATGTTTGTTAGCAAGTTCAACTGGGCACTTAGAGTGTTATATCTCATTTTTCGATTTTGTCTCTTTCCAAGATCTTATGGCCAAGCGGATTATTGGTAGAAATTTGTGAGTGCGGGGTTTATACATCCTTGATCGATCGAACTGTCGCGTGCGGGTCACTACCATTTGAGACATATTACTTGGTTGAGATCATCTTTTCGTATAATAAAAATTGTCTCTCGGTTTGAGAGTTTTGCTATCCTTGGTGTGAGTCTTGTCAATTTATGTATCATCGCCTTAGTTATAGTCTGAAGTGATCGCGGCTGGTACTCTTTTGAGTTAGTCCATTGAATGTCTTATTATGAGTCGATTACTGTAGTTGTGTCACCTGTCGGGTTTTCGATACTTTGTCACTTTTGTTGATGATTATTCATGAACCATTTGGTTATATTTAATGAAAAACTACTCTTAATTGTTTTCTCATTTCCGTGCCTTTTGTGCTGAGATTCATACTCAAATTCATGTTTATGTTCTAATCCGAAGTATTAATAAAGAATATGACTTTAGAACTAATTTTAAATCAGTCATGCTTCAACATGAAAATCTTAATCGGAACTCTTTGTGTTGACCTCCTGCTTAGAATGGAGTTCTTTGAGGAAAGAATAGACATCTCCTTGAAAGCGCGACTCTATTGTGGCTAGATGCATGTGCCCAGCATTACGAGTGATCTGTTCACAAGCATTTTTTGATTAACGGATGGCTAACAATCTTGAATTGGGGCAACGTCGTATCGCGTCCTTTCCCGATAAGCCTCACATTCCCTATTGAGCCTCAGATATTTTGATGTACATGTTTTGTTTGAGATGTTCGTCCTCAGGTATCTAAACTTGACCATAAATCTTTAAAATGTATATTTCTTGGATTTATTCACGGAGTTCGAAGGGTGCTCCGGTCTTCTTTGCCCTAGTCTTCGTAGGTACTTGGTTTCTCACGGATGTGAGTTTTTGAGAATGTCCCTTTCTCTTACCCTACCCACACTAGTGAGGGCTGGATGACCTTCCTAGTGTATACTATTGCCTCCCCACCACAGCTGGCCCCTCACATTCTACTCGATCAAAGCCGGCCCCTCACATTCTGCTCTAGTAAGCCTCACTGTCACTCAGTCACACACTCAGTGCAGAACCACTAGTCTCTGGCCTCCACTTAGAAATTTTGCCGACATCAAATCCGATTCTTGATGATGATCTTCCTATTGCTCTTGTAAAGTGAAGCGTCGGTGTGTTTGTCTTAATTTCCTCATTTTACCTATAACGATTTGTCTTCTCGATTTGTTCTTTATTGCTTCTTTGGACTCTGTTCGTTGCACAACATTTTGAAGGCCTTGTCTCTGCAGTTTGGCGTAGTGCTATGATAGAGATGGATGCTCACAGTGAGAATGGTGCTTGGGACTTGGTTGTTTACCTGCGGGAAGAAAGCCATTGGATGTCGCTGGGTCTTTGCAATCAAAGTTAATCCGGATGGTTCAGTTGCCCGATTGAAAGCACGACTTGTGGCCAAAAGTGCAGCTCGGACCTACTGGTGTGGACTAATGATACTTTGTTGCTAGATGATATGTTGACTTTTGCTTTCACAGGCGCCACTCGCAGTGGGATCTTCTATGTGACGATATTAGAAGCATGCTTTTTTCATGGCGGTCTTGAGAGGAGGTATATGGAGCAACCTCGCAGGGTTTGTTGCTCGGGGAAGTACAGGAAGGTTTATGCGCCTTGAAGTCGTTATATGATTTGAAGCAGAGTCCCTGTGCTTGGTTCGGTAAATTCAGCCGAGCAGTTGAGAAATTTGGCTTGCAGAAGAATAAATCTGACCATTCCGTCTTCTACCGGAACTCCAGTTTAGGTATCATTTTGTTAGTGGTGTATGTGGATGATATTGTTATCACTGGGAGTGACTATCTGATCATCACATTAAGTCCTTTTCTTCCTGGATTGATTTCATCTGAAGGGCGCAGGGATCTTAGATATTTCTTGGGTGTTGAAGTTGTATCTGGAGTAAATATGAATCTTCTTATCTGAAATAATAATGTGATTTATTGTCTAAGATTGGAAAATTAGGAGCAAAACCATGGTTCCCTATGCTCAGGGCTTACACCTTACTAGAGAAAGAGTTGTTTGAAGTCGCAGGGATATATAGGAAGCTAGATTTGGAAGTGAGGCTACCTTCTGATGCTCGTCTATGTAGTACATGTCGGTGTTGTAGTCAATCACATGTCTTTGATGCTGACAATTGGAGTAGCTAGTGGAACATTTTCATGTTGCAGAAAGAATTTAGGGACGAATTATTACATATATAGTAATCATGGGCACAATAGGGTTGAATACTTCAAGTACTTTGATTGGGGCGAGATCAAGGAAGATAGGAGATCCACGCTCCCGGATTTACTATGTTTTGTTGGTGAAATGCGGTCTCATGGAAGAGTAAGAAGCAAAGGGTTGTTTCGTTCAAGTCTGAGTCGGAATAAACTGACCAAGCCACGATCAGGTGTGTGAAATCATTTGCAGCTTCATCAACTCTTGATCAGCATGCGACTATGGTGCCAACAAAACTTTGGTGTGATAGCAGGGCCGCCCCTTCCTCTTGCGCAGTCCTGTATTCCATGAGGCAGACTAAGCATATTGAGATTGACTACCAACTTAAGTTAGTGAGAAAACTAGCTCGTTTTGATTTCTATAGGATATGTAAGCGGAAATGGTTGATGATATTTTCCTGAGGCTCTAGTGGAGGACCGGTTCTTCTTTGTAACAAGTTGGGCATGATTGACATCTATGCTCCAGCGGAGTGTTAAAATATAGAGTTGTAACTAGTTAGGAATCTTAACATGTAGAGTTGTAACAGATTAGAAAATATAACATGTAGAGTTGTAATAGATTAGGAAATATAGACTATCCCTTCTGTATATATACACATGTTAATTCAATGAAAAAAAAACACACAAGGTATTCTTTCCTCCAATTCTCTCTTGGTTGTTTTCTACATATATAAAAGTTCCTGATTTTAGAAAACATGAAACAGGACTTGTATCTAAATAGACACTAAGTTAAGAAAAAATCTCTTGAAGAAAGTTTAAATGAAACGATCCCCTATACTGAATTAATAGACATGTCAATAGACACAGGTTAAAAAAATGAGCTTATTGCCATAACGCAGGTTTGTGTGGCACCTTGTCATTCCACCCCAGATCCCCTTACTTGTTCTATTTGCAATTTATATCTACATATGTGCGTGAGAGAGACTTTTTTTTCCAAAATGTTGAGCCATATCTCTTGCTTGTTGCAGGTTGTTGAGACCCTAAAGCTGGTTAAAAGAGAATTATCTGCAGATTCTTCTAAGCCAGTCTAATTTGGCACCGACAAGGTAATACTTATATAGTTTGATGAGCAGCATATTTAAAAATTGATTGATTCGTAAGTAATTAAGCTGTTTCTATTGATCATCTACAAGAAGTATTTGATGATCTTAAGAAAGGGTGCTTAACATTGCTAAACTTATCAGTGGACTCACGTAAGGAGGTGTTGAATCTCCATATAGTCATTGCAAGTCTGAAGATCAATCAGATTACATAGGATCGTTTGTGTGCGCTGTGGCATGTAGAAGCTATCACAGTCACCAAGGCTATCTGTGGCTTTGAGAAACCAGACTTTCAGAGAGGAAGCTGTGCAAGAGGCTGAACACTCTTGATCTATGGTGAGATAATTTAGGAAACCACCATAAATAGAGAAACCTCTAATGTAATAAGGAAAGTACAGACTTTGAATTAGGTCATTTCCAAATCCAATTTGCTTGTTATTTCTTTTTTTTTTTTAAAGTTAAATTATATATAAGAAAAATAAATTCTCAAAACGGGGATTACCAGTTTAACCCGACAGAAAAACGAAAGAGAGCGCAAAAATTGACCCATGTTTCTTACCCCACTTACTGGAACAAATTAACTATGAAATCCAAAGAATCATTTTCTTTTGCAGATTCTCGATTGACAGCATGCTTAAAGCCTAAACAATCTAATAAGAAGATTTATCCTCCTTATAGGATCCTTTGTGCATTCTTATACCTAGAAATTTGGAGGTCAAACCCTCTGAGATTTTACCTCCCCACACCTTGAAAACTTTGCCTGTTTCAGCTTGAGGAGCAACCTATTTACCACAAAGGACCAAAAAATCAACCCAAATCTTTGGCCATTAAGGGATATTGAAGATGGTTAGCAGTTTCATCATCAGGCTTTGACATGCAACACCAAATTGGAAGGATTCTTCTCCTCATTAGATAAATGTGGTTTCCTACTCAAACTGTCATCCTTTTGGTGGGACCTAACTTTGTGGGAGCTGAGGTACTCTAGATAATGGATGCTTCCTGTAGGTCCCTCATTATTGAAGGAGATGCACTTATTCTTGGTTAGCTTCCACTATTTACAACCATCAGTGCCTCTCACCTATCAATCAAAAGGTGCCTTATCTTCAATTTCTAATCACTGGTAAAACTAAAACTAATAATCTGAATCTGAGTGTTTTGGCTTTCTTGTCTACATAAAGAGACACTATTTACAACACGAGATAAAATAGATGCATAAAGAGAGACACAGCGTTTTAATGACAATGCACCTACATCCATGGATAAAATTTTTCACCATATCATAAAGAATATTACAAAGGATAGAATTGCATATAATTATTGGGTTTCCGAAATATCCCATGTTTTCCCATTCCTTATATCCTATGAAGCACGGATACGTTAAATAGGTGAAGTGTCCGCATGCGCGTCGGATACGTGTCTGACACACCACGTGGCCTATCGTTGATCAACTAAGAAGTCAAAGACTTTGGACACGGCCATGACACAGCTGGACATATTTCATGGGTTTTTTTTTTTCTTTTGTTTTTTTATAAAATCATGGGCTAACATTCTGGCATTCAATCCGACCCTAATTTTTAAAAAACCATAACATTTTGAATTTATTTGGCTCTTTTTATCACTTTAGCATTCTTTCAAATATCATGCAAAATATTGAATATTTTACAAACCTTAATTAAAGCAAAAAAGAATTATATAAAATTTGATGAAAATATTTTTAAAAAATTCTAAAAATTACCAAATTAAGCAAAAATACATGTGTTAAAGACAATATTCATATTTAGTTGTCAAAAAAGTTCATAACCAAAAATGTCAAAATGAAAATTGACCGTGGCAAGGGAAAATTATTCAAATACTCAAACCTTATTTAAGATCAAATTAAAACATGAATTTTGGATAATGATCGTAATTATTAAATTAAATATTCAAAATCAGGTTTTTTTTTTCCCGTGCGATAAAAATAAATAAATTATTTTTCTTTGTGTTTTAAAAGAAATGGAAAAGAGATGAAAATAATTTTATATGAGTTAATTAGTTAATTGTAGTAGTAGTTAATGAAAAAAATAGCTTCCTTTCTACCCAGACTTCACCCAGTACTCTCCTCCAAGACCATCTCTCTCTGCATTAAACCTGTACAACCATTCCCTTCGATGCCCCACCCTAGCCCTAATGTACAACACCTTACCCTTGGAGGCTTCTCTCTGTATTATACAGATTGTTTCTCCACCTCCTCCTGTAGAAAATATTCTGCAGATCTTTTATTTTTCTCTTTTGCATCTTGACAATGAAAATAGCTAAAAAAACAGAAAAGAAAAAGTAAACTGTGTATAAAATGGTCAATTCCTCTCCTCTAGATATCTGTTTTTTGATAAGTAACTCTCTAGATATGTCATGCAGGTGCATTCCTCTCCTTTAGATATGTAACGAGCAAGTATGAAATAGTATGTTCAAATAAAAATAAAAAAAAAAAATAACTAGAAAAAAAAAAAACCAATTTGCGGGTGCATTCTTTTTTATTTTATCTTTCTTATTCAGTAAACAAGAGGTGTCATATATTGTCAAGAAATTGTCTAAAGAAAAGGGGGGCAAATGCTATGAACATTCATAATTTAGAAAACAGAAAATGTTGGGGAGTAGTTCAGTGGAAATGTTTGCTAAGTATGATCTCTCTTCTCATACTGTTACTCTTCGGATGGACAGATACAGGACCACTTCTTTACCGGAGTGACACAGGCATCGCATCATTCCTGCTGCTACTTGCTCCAGTTTCCTCCCCTAAATCGGCCGATCCAGATGAAGCAACATGTTACATGGGGCCAAAAAGTCTAAAGAGGCAATTCTTCTTTGTGTAGAAATTGTCATAAAAGGTATAGTCTCTTTTTGCCACGCCTATATTTTGTTTGTTTAATGAAGAAAATTTGATGAAGAGAAGTAGGAAGTAGGAGAGAAGCCAAACAGCTGGAGAAAGTTGAGCACCTAATGGAAGGAGTTTGTTGTTCATAGTGCATAATTATCCCTGTCCTACCCAATGGACATATAATTAGAACTTTTTATCTTTATACAATAATTCCCCATATCACGTCTTTTTTTTGTCTTTTAATATTCCTTTTCAAAGAAAGATTATGAGTCCATAGTGTATATTTGTTTCTTCCAAATTTCTATTACAGTAAATGAAAGAAAATTGTTCTTTTGATGTATTTACTATTTACTGTCCCATTCATAATATTGCCCTTGAGGTTCAAGTAGTAAAGGTTGGGATGGGGATGCGGGAGATCTCGGGTTGAATCCTTGTAAGAATAGAATGTTACCGTATGCAAAGTGAGTAAAGTCAAGAAAAATTAAAAATAAAATATATTTAGCCGTCATAAATTATAATAGTGCTGGTAGTGTGTATGTTGTAATTTATTAGTTTAGATGCGCAATTAAATCACCTTTCTTGAAATGCCCATGTGGTCTTTTAATCTCTGTTTGGTACATGCGAAAATCAAAGGCTGCCAGGTTGTGGCTGGAAAATGAATGTCTAGATTGTTCAAGGAAGTATGGTAGAGATGTTAATTGTTTACTCAGAAACCAAAATAACAATTATTTTCATTTTTATTCTCCCTTATCTTACCTTTCTTTAAGCTATATATGATTCTTGGAAAGTCTGGAAAAAGAAAAAAACACACTAAGAAAATTAATTTTTTCATGTACAGTTTTATTATGAAAATTAAGAAGGTTAAACTGAAATTGAGTCAAGAATATATATATATATATATATTTAAACAACTTAATTTATATGTCAAAAAAGTTAAATAAGTGAAATTACCTTTTGTTTCTTGAAATTTAATATCAACAGAGTTTCTTGCCATATTTGGTGGTCTTTCACGCCCATTAGCACACTCTTCTCATCTTTATTCTTTAATTCAATCACAATTCAATGTCAAAATAAAATCTATTATGTCAAACAATACCCCTTAATTATCTTTCTCCTTCACTAATATTTTCCATGAAAATCATTCTCATGTCTATACACCCTAGCAAAACTCTGTAGTAGAGAGAAAAATGGGCATATACTAAATGCTGGGGCCTTGCCTTTATTCAATGTTCCTTAAAAGTTTATTTGGATGATTGCATGCATTCTTATTTTTGTCTATATTTTATTAATCACACTTCCTCTACCTTTACGGCTTTACCTTAACTTATTATAAGAATCTTATTAATTCAATTTCTTCCCACTTTGAACCCCAAATGTACTCTCAGGCAACTGCTACCCCTGAGTGGGAAGATGAAATGCAAGCTCTTGAACATAATGGTATTACTTGGTCATTGACTACTCCTCTACCCACCTGGTTAGCAATAAGCATGCTGTGGGCTACAAAATGGGAATTATAAACTCAAATTTTGAGAGATATAATAGAGCTAGGTTTGTTGCCAAGGCTGTGGATTGCAAAACATTCTTTCCTATGGCTAGATTAACCACACTACTAGGTCTTCTTGTTCTTGTAGCAATTTTTGTTGGAGTCATACTCAATTGGGTGTTAATAATGCCTTCATTCATTGAGAGCTCTTTGAGGAAGTTTACATGTCACTACCTTCTGGCTCCAACGTGAGGAGACTTCCTTAGAACACCATTTGTAGGCTACTACGTCACTTTAGAAATATTTGGTTGAAAAGACCTCGATAACTTTAAAATTATAAGAGCTAACCCCTATAAATGTTTTTTCTTGAAGGGTGATTTATTGTGGGCAAAAATACCCTTTACCATTTCATGTATTTACAAATATCTTTGAAAAGAAAATGTTATTTTTACAAAAAAACAATGAAGATATTTTTGTCAAAATGAGGTCAAAAATTGATAAAAGGGTTAAACCTCCGAAATTTAGTTTTCAAAAGGTCTTTTAATCAAATCACCCATCACTTTATGGCCTCAAACAAGCCTGCCTCAAGACAATGGTTCTCCAAGTTTTCCATTGTTTTGCTCATAAAAAGGTTTTCGGCAATCAGCTTCCAAATCATTCCCTCTTTTTTTAAAATTAACGGTATTGCTTCTATGACTCTTCTTGTGTATATGGACGACATTGTTATAATAGCAAGTAATAGTGGTGGGAGAAGTAACAAAACTTTAAGTTGTTTTTGGATAACTTGCTTTAAGTTGAAAGACCCTAGAGAGCTAAAATACGTTCTAGGTTTGGAACTTGCTACTTGCTAGGTCTACATACGAAGCACTCCAACCCATCCAAATACGAAGGCCCAAGCTATCTCCAAATACAAGGACAACTTTTGGACAATACAGTTGGGAAGCTTTTATATTTGATCACCAACAAGCCCAATGGATTTTTTGTTGGCAAGGTCTAGCTCTATTTTTTTTTGTTTCCCTCTACCATCTTCAACAGAGATCAAAGCTTTTTGCAGAGACGTAAACTAGACTTCTTGGCCCAGATACACAGGCCCAGGTCCAGGACCATCAATGGATTTTGTGTGTTCATTCATCATTGGAGACTCACTTGTCTCTTGTAAGGTCCAATAAGCAAGCAACAAACAGGTTCACGTTGTTCTTAGACAGAAGCAGAGTATAGACCTGCGAGATCATGTGGTTGCTCTCCGCTTCTTAATGATTTCAATGTTCCAGCTATTCTGTTTTGCGACAACTAAGCTGCATTACATTACACACAACAGAAAGTCCTATTTTTCAAAGCGCACAAAACACATAGAGATAGATTATCATCTTGTCCGGGATAAGATTCAAAACGGAACGTGTAGCAACAGGTCTCAAGCCAATATCAAGTTGCAGACATTATAACTAAAGAACGTTTTCCTACACATCTCGGAACTTTGCGCAAGATGGGAGTCCATAATAATATACAGCCCATCTTGATTCTTGAGGAGGTATTAAGCTAGTAGAGGGCAAAATAGTCTATAATAATAAGGTAGTTTAACAAAATCAACTGGAAATAAGTTTCATGCTGATCTGGAAATTGGTTGAGCAACCAACTCTGTTCATGAACCATTTCTGAAAACTAAAGGAAGTGAACCTTTTTTCATGTAACAAACATGCATACCCATTCCAAAATATAGAGCTAATGAAAAGCAGTGTAAATGAAGAAACAGTATCAAATGCTTTACTACCAAACAGCTAGGCATTAAACCCAGCTGTAAGAATTAATAAAATCGAAACCAGAATCTAGATTTCGCATTTCTCTTTTTGTTAACCTATGAATACAGGACATTGAATAGGAAATGGTACAAGATGTGGCTTGGGGAAAGATTATTCAAATTGTAAGGGATAAATTTGACATACACTGGACTGGCTAATTATAATCATTATTCTTCAGGTATCTCGTAGTAGTAGTAGTTTGAGCTGTACAGTTAAACACTTAGAAGACATCCACTGTCAGCTATAGCCATTCCCTTTGGATTCTTTTGTCGAGAAATTCCAGGCAAGCAGTGCTGCACCAACTGCAGGCTCCACCTGCCATATAAATTTACGACATGAAATAGGTAAAAATAAATAATATAAAATTTCACCATGCATGGTATGCAATATATCTTAGACAGAATAATGCGTTGCTGATCTATTAATGTTATCAACCAACTGGCATAGGAGGATTACTTAGTTTTTCTAAACATATGAACCATTAGATACTTTGTTTACAGCATACAACAGTACATTATGTCATGGGATGGATTTGATCCCGTTCAGGGTCTCAAGATCGAGAACATGTGAATAAGGTGAAGTCCACTCTAGAGATTTATCTTATAAGCACACCTGTTATTCTTGTCCCAGAGTGGTAAAAGTTTTACCTCGATGCTGTTGTTCAAGCATCCAGAACAAATTGACAGCTTGAATAGTTTGTAAGTTCCGATAGCCCTTTCAATGAAAACAAAAGATCCTGAACTTTGAGGCTGTCTGAAAGGTAAATCCCCTGAATAAGTAAAACACACACACACACATTCCTAGTGAACTTTTCCTAGAGCGCCACTAGTGCAAATTTATTCCCTTTACTAGCTTGCACTACCCTTCTGAAGTCGGTCCTTTCTTCAGCTACTTCTTTCTATAATATCTCCTCAATCTTTGACATGTGACAGTTTGAATTCTAACAGTAGCTGTAGAAGAAAGACAAAAGGTGGAGGACCAGATTCATGTGCTTTTCCATTGATCTTAGCAAGTATAAATACAAGAGCTAGATATATACAATTGGTAGGTCAATCTAACATTCCTCATTAGTTTCACAATCTATAAGTAAAGTATTTATTTATATTCTATAACACTCTCCCTCAAGTTGGAGCATAGATGTTAATCATGCCCAACTTCTTACATAGATAACCAACCCGGTCCCCACTTAAGGCCTTTGTGAAGATATCACCCAATTGTTCTCCAATCTTCACATATCCTATAGAAATCAAGCCAAGTTGTATTTTCTCACGAATGAAATAACAATCTATCTCAATATGCATAGTTCGTTCATGGAACACAGGATTAGAAGTAATATGAAGGGTAGCCTGATTGTCATAGCAGAGTTTTGCTGGGATTGGTGTCTCAATGCCGACTTCCATCAAGAGTTGATGAAGTCACATGATTTTACACACGGACTGTGCCATTGCTTTATATTCAGACTCTAGACTCGAATGGAAAACAACCCCTTGCTTCTTACTTTTCCATGATACTAGGTTTCCACCAACAAAGACACAGTAACCTAAAATGGATCTCCTATCTTCCTTTGACCCTGCCCTATCAACATCTGTGAAACACTCAATTCTGTTATGCCCATGATTATTATATAGAATACCTCGTCCCAACGCTCCTTTCAAATAATATAGAATCTGTTCTATAGCTGCAATGGTGACCTTTGGGCGACATGTCTTGACACAACATTGGTAGTGGGCAATATCATTGCTAGAGTTCTTGTAGGTAATTCGACTTTTGCTAGTCTTCTATATCTCTCAGGATCCTCAAATGTTTCGCCTTCTCTAGTAAGGTGTGCGCTTTGAACCATAGGGGAATTGCATGGCTTTATCCCCAGCTTTCCAGTCTCAGACCATAGATCAGCTTAAATTTAAGCTTTGAGATAAGAAGATTGTAATTTCATCACTGCTTCATCTGAAGTATCTTAAGCGTCCTAAGTCATTTGTATGGAATTGGCTACGAAGAAGTCTTGAAAAGATGCCTTTGAGTCGGCTCACAGTGATAACGATATCATCTACATACACTACCAACATAATGATACAGGCTGGGTTCTGTGAAGACAAAGTGGTTAGATTTACTCTGCAAGTACCCAAAATTCCTCCATATGGCTTGGTTGAATTTATCAAAGCACACACGGGGACTTTGTTTCAAACCATACAATGACTTCCGAAGATGACAAACTTTCCTGTCTCCCTCCCGAGCAACAAACCACGAAGGTTCTTTCCATATATCTGCCTCGAGAAGGTCGCCGTGAAAGACAGTGTATCAAACTATGATTTAATTATAAGTGGCAGCTAGGGGAAAAAAAGCCCAACATATGTCATCTTAGCAACCAGGGAAAAAGTGTCAAAATAGATCCCTTACCTTAGGTTTGAACATCACCATAATACAAGTCGTGCTTTGTCGAGCAAGCGATCCATCGGGATTAACTGCTTGCAAAAGCCGGTGGCATCCAATGACTCTTTCCATGATGCTTGTGCAAGTTCCACATACCATTGTCATCTAAAGCCTGCATTTCTTCCACCATAGCACTATGCTAACTAGGGTGAGATAAAGCCTCACAGACATTGTTAGGAAGAAAGATAGAATCCAGGGATGCAATAAAAGAACAGGAATGTGATGACAAATGGTTATAAGAACAATCGGGGAGGTGGGTGAACACAACGGCGTTGCAGCTACAAGAGCAATAGGAAGATCATTCTTGGAAATTTGGATCTAATGTCAAACGGTGAACCAGACTGGACCGAGGCTGGGGGGTTTTGGCGTCGAGAGTATACCTAAGTAATGGGAGGTTCAACAGGAATGGAAGCCGGAGTAGGAATTGGTAAGGAAACATAATAAACCAATAAATCATCATCCTCCCCTGGACTCGTAATAGTAGACGGAAGGGAAAACATGGTAATCTCAAAAGATCTGATATCAGTGAAGCCATGAAATGCGTCGAAGGGTGCAGCCAAATAACACCTATACCCTTTTGAAAGCAAGAATATCCTGAATCATAACTGGGATTTGGATCAAGTTTAGAGACTTGAGGACGGACATCCTAAACATAGCATGTGCATCCAAATACCTTGGGGTCAATGGTGAACGGTTTATTTGGAAACAATTGGTGGTAAGGAGTAGCCTAATTAAGAACCGATGAGGGCATCCTGTTAATCAAAAAGAAAGCAGGTTGTGAATTAATCTCCAGGCCGCGAAAATGTTGGGGCGATCGCGTTTGGACTAAAAGGGATTAGAGGCGATCTGAAGATGTCTATTAACTCTCGCCTTCACCGTTTTGAGAGGTGTATCAACACACGAGGGTTTGATGATGAAGAATCGTGTTGTAACATGGAAAATTTGAAAAGGTTCAAACAAATATTCTTTTGGCATTATCACTTCTCAATGTTTGAACAAAGATACAAATTGTGTTTTTGAATTTGTATAGCTAAAATGAAAAAACTTGGACGACTTTTCATTAGATAAAGCTAAGTGACCTGAAATCATCCTGAGGTAACGAAATATCTAACCTAGTCGAGTCAAAGTTGGACAAGGACCTGAGCATCATGTGAACTAACTCAAAGGAGCGGAAGCTTGTTTATTGTTTCTAGGACTCAAGCGTACATGATGGAGCTTAGCATGTGAAGTAAGACTCACGGTTAAATGAGGATAAAATTTAGAAAGCGAGATATGGCTTGCTGACAAAGATACAAGAAAGATTTATCAATTATTTTAAATGTTTAGTGTGAAGGAGGTTTAGAGGCACCGTAGGAAACTATGGGGATGGGATCTCCGATTTGAAAGGCATTTTAATGATTGGGAATTAGAGATGGTGGAGAATCTTTTTAATATGATCAAGGATAAAAAGATAAACCCTTTGAAGAGGATAGAAAGGCTTGGAAGCTTACAAAAGATGGTCGTTTCACAGTGAAATCAAGCTTTGATTTTTTGGAGGGGAGAGAGACATGCCTCTTTCTAGAAAAGTTATTTTGGAATAGATGGCTTCCTTCCAAAATGGGCTTCTTTGCTTGGGAAGCTTGGTGGGAAAGAGTATTAACAATGGATCAACTCAAGAGGAGGGGTTTCTCCCTTGCAAACAAGTGCCCTTTGTGTAGGAAAGATGAAGAAAACATTGAGCATCTATTGTTACATTACCCCATGGTTTGGGGAATTTGGTCCTTTTTGTTGACATCTATGGGAATTGCTTGGATGCCTCCATGGCTAATCAAGGATTGGTTTTTGGGTACGGAGCAGTAGCCACTATCGGAGAAAAATTAGAAAGAATGACTCTGTGCATCTTGGGCAATCACGGAAGGGAAAGGAAGCAGAATATGTTTAAAATGAAGAGTTCTCCCTCAATAGACTTAGAAGTGCTTGTCTATTCTTTTTGTTCTTGGGCAAGGGCGGTTGTAAGTCGGTCTGTTGTAGCTAACCTTGTGCCACTATTAGCCAGCGAGTTAATCTTAAGTGGGTGGGTCTTTTGTTTTTCACATTTTGTATGCACAGGTGTTATGCTCTCCTCGGGGTTAATTTTAGTCCCCTTTTAATAGATTTCCCTCTTTACATATCAAAAAAAAAAAAAAAAAAAAACAAACAAACAAAGAGAGAAAAAGATAACTCAGCGGCTTGATGTAATTCGAAATGGGATATGGCTAGAACAAACAGGACTTGATTCTTTGTTTCAAGGATGTAGAGACCCTCAGACTCACGTCCTCTATCAATACTTACCGTCGCCAAGATCATCGAGACAATAATCGAGAAAAAAAAAATACGAATGTGAATTAAGTTAATGCAGGTAGGTTACTCACGAGAAATTAAATTAAGAGAATTGTGGTAAACCCAAGCGGATGTCAAAGTAATTGAAGGAATTAGGATGGTGTCTCGACCCATGCAAGGGTAATAGTAAGTGAAGAGTGTGGTACGAAATGTAGTAAATAAATTGGGAATTACACAATCATGTGTGATCTGCAATGGCTCCCGAGTCAAGTGACCCATTTGGAGGAAGACAAATAAGACATGTGTTAGGTTTGATAAGCAAGCATAGTGATGAATTAGAAACACCCTTCAATGATTCATGAAGCCTACTTGAAACCTCAGATTTCTATTATGCAACTTCTCTGATCGGGGTACATGTCTAGATTATGGAAATAATGACACCTGACTCCT
Source organism: Tetrastigma voinierianum (assembly GCA_016808115.1). Classification (NCBI taxonomy): domain Eukaryota; kingdom Viridiplantae; phylum Streptophyta; class Magnoliopsida; order Vitales; family Vitaceae; genus Tetrastigma; species Tetrastigma voinierianum. The sequence continues at coordinate 785,124 of JAEQBH010001483.1, forward strand.
CTGAGGACACCTTGTTAATCATAAGCGAGATCTAACTCGAACAAACCTCTTGAATCAAGAAAATACGGGAAAAATAGGATCTTGCAAGCAAAATGACCACATTTCCCTGGCAGCCACCTAGTAGTTTTGGCCACAGAAACCACAAATCACCTCCTAGATCTTTCTTCGGATCTTAGAAAAATCAGAGAGGATCATAAAAGCGAGTCGAAATTTTGTCGGGCACAAAAGGGCTAAAAAGCCCCAGCTGATCGATTGTTAGATAAGGGAGGTAGGTGGTTGGGGATGCTCGGCGGCGGCCGACGACCCTATTGGAAAAATCCGGTGATTGGAGGATGGCCTATCTTTGTCGACACGACGGGTGACAATCGCTAGTACCGGTGATGGCGTGAGGTACAGCGGCGACTTTACGATGGCGAATTCCAGAAGGGACGAGCTCAGCGGCGCACCTAAGTGTGGTGGTTGTGTCAACCACAGACCACCCTAAAGTGGTGTTTCAAAAAGACCCCCTATGGTCCTCTAGGGTTCTTCCGAGAAAACTCAAAAAATTTGCCTTTTTTGGGGCAAACTCAAGCCCTAGGCTCTGATACCATGTAGAAAGAAAGACAAAAGAATTGGATGAATGAATTCCTTATGTTTTTCCATTGATCTTAGCAAGTATAAATACAAGAGCTAGATATATACAATTGGTAGGTCAATCTAACATTCTAATTACACCACAAACCATAAGTAAAGTATATTTACATTCTATAACAATAGCAAGTTCGGACAAGCTTGAGTTATGCCAAGCCTCACCTGTTGATTCGTCATATGCCTTTGCCTAAATATTGCTTAGAAAGGAATTTCTTGGATGCTGAATGTCAAGGCTACTTCTTTGGCATCTAGCATTTGAAGAGATATAGGCTACAAAAGGGATTGGCTTAAAAATGGACTGAGATGGCAGATTGGGAAGAAAATGTAGTTTACATGAGGTGGCTGAGTCCCCGAGTGGGCCTGCTAAAGGCAATCCTATATATCAGTTGAAGCAGGTTCACTTCTAAAGATTCTGACCTTATTGATTTAAATCTTCAATATGGAGAATCAGGATCATCCATAACATTGTAGATTCAATCTCTATCCATTTAGCCATCAATTTTCTTGGTTGATTCACTTATATGCATGGAAGTCAATGCCATACAAACTTATATCAGGTCTATGGTGATGCTGTAGCAGGTAATTTCATATCAAATGCTGAAGTCCCCTTTTGGCATATACTCTCATCCATCCCTTTCTTAAACTACCTTACATTTCATGGAGTTTTATGCACAATATCTTGCCTGTCCCATCAAGGAACTCCATTGAAGATTTAAAGATTTAGATGTAAGCCCTATTTTCTTGAAAGGAGGAACATATTTCCAACTGAAAATTTAAAAATATCCTACCTGTCATCAAGAACTCCATTGGAAAGTTTAAAGGATTTGGGGTGTAACCCTATGTACTGAATTTGATCCCATCTCTCTTTCAAAGTGGAAAGTGGGAAAATAAGGTTACCATTAGGAAAAGTTTATTATTGTCTGTATATAACTTGTGGCCCCACAGCCCTTGTAGTCTGACTTAAGAGGTAAAAGAATAGGGATGGGAGGTTCAGTACAAGTGTTAATGAGGGTGAATTTACCTTTAAAAAAATAATATCTTGTGCTCACAGCCCCATGACCTATGATGATTCCATTTTTTCATGCTAGGGGTCTTCTTGTTATTAGTTCATTTGTCTATTTGAGCCTACACACCAAGCAAATTATCACCAGAGCAGCTTGCTTTTCAGCTTCCTGGCTCATCAGGCTGAGGGGAAGCTTCTGTTATGTGTGGGAGCATAAATCTACAATCCTAAAATCTTAGACTACTTCAAAGCCCACTTATCATCATGCTCACAGATTTTTGAATTCATCCTCGCTTCCTTCTGCAACCCCTTGACCCAGAAACGTGAGTGTTTAGGTTTCACGTAGTGGGTTTACAGGCACAGTAAGGAGTGGCATGAAATGGGCTTTTAGTTGCCCATAAAGGGTTTAAGATTGTAGTGTGATCTCAATTGCATTGCTAGTTCTCTTCAGCAACTGGTGTGGGTTTTGGTCCCTAATTTTAACAATATTTTTCATAAAACTGGTTGCTTTAGACTTTACTTGGAACATGAAAAGTACTAAGGAAAAAAAAAAGTTAAATGTTCTTTTTGATTTATTATGGAAAATACAAAAAAAAAGAAAAAGAAAAGAGGAACTATAAAAATAAATATTTTAAAACTTAGACATTTCTAAATATCCTCTTCTCTATATAAAAGCAGAATAATATTAGAGAAGCACAGCAAAAAAAACATGGTTGAATTTAGATTTATCTTTTATTTTTCTTTAGTTTTTCATTCTTTCCCTTTTTCCCCATTTTCCTTTCCTTTGACTTCTCTAAGACTTTCCATGATCAAAATAGAGCCTTAATCTTTGATAGAAAATTTCATTCAGACATAAACATGAGTGATGGGACCATGGGCTCACTAGTGTCAAACATATGATGCTTAAGGGGCAATTCATTTTTTCTTAACCAGTTGCGATTCATAAGAATTTATTTTGAGCAAGCCTCCTTGAATGCTTTTCTCTGTTTGTTTTTTATACAGAATTCAAAGCCCCCTTGAAATGCTTAGTAGGTGCGATAAAAAATTTGGATAAAATTATATGTTCTTTTGGTTTATCTTGGACTAGTTTTCTGTATGGATCTATTATGTTGTTGTGTGCTGAGCAATACCATTTGATAGCTCATCAATGAGCTGCAACAATAAGAGATACAACAAAAATAATAACAACGATAACAGTAACAGCATTAGCAGCAGCAGATTATAATTCTGTGTCAACTATGCTAACCTTTGGTGTGATTGGATGAGCCCCTGGAAAGTTCTTTTGGATACAGCTAATAACTTCTTTGCCTATATCCCACTTCTTATTAGCTTCAAGAACACCACCAACCATTACAATAGGGAAAGAACCATTTCCATCTGCAATTAAGGATTTAAAGAAAATGCAATTTAGAGCTATTAAAATCCAAGACAGTAATTGAAGGAGCAATTCCTGCAGCTCATGCCTGCACCCAAGCATGTATTTGGACATCCAACAATCTGAAACTCTGCCGACAGTATTGTGCCATATCATTCTAAAAATTCAAAAAATATGATTGTGCAGCATTCCAGGCCTTTTGAGCCCATCACAACTTTAGTTTGCAAGGAACTAAAGAAACTGTCTTTTAAATGATTATTAGAAAAATTATTTTTATATAAACCATATTTAAATATTTAAAGTAAGATAAGTTGAACACCTTCACCACACAGCTGAAGTCTTTGAACAGCTTTCTAGTTAAAGCCAATTCTTGAACTGCATCAACTAGAATTTTATTTGCAATTTGATCTCCAGCTTCTGCACAAGATACCACTTCTGGAACAAGTGCCGCAATGCGGGCCCAGGATCGATCAGCATACGTCCACCTAAATTCCCATAACACAAAAAGAAGAATCCATCTGTTGAAGTATCCAACTCCAAGGCTCTAATGACATTAAGTGACCATAAAAAATTTACTAAGTAACGAATACTAATTAAATTAATTATCTCAAACTTCAAATGTGTTGCCCCATATTGTTTATTTATTGCCATTTTTCAGATGTTCTCCAGTAATAAATGTGAGTCACAACTTTGAGAGGGCTACTTTTTACCTTTTCAATAACAAGAACTCCAAGGTCCCAATATATCAAATTGCAAATGAGAGGTTTAAATCTTGAATACAAGATATAAGCTTTCAGTTCAATATATAAAAAAACCAACCCAGAAGGAAAGAAAAAAAAAAAGAATTACCATATGTTTTGCCAACTTCTTATGACAAAGCAGGTTTGGACCTGATCATATTCTCCTTTCCTATCATGCCATGCTATCACTCCAAGGTAAACGATTACTAATTTTATACACAAAATCATTTGGAAGATTTTCATCCCCTACTAATGAACAATTACATGAAGTGATCTTTTACAGCAAGGAACAGAAGCCAAGGGGGATTTTGGGCTTAGTTGAGCTGGATTCGACTTATTTTCTCTGACCAACCTACCTACATTTTATCGGTTAATAAACTTAAAATGAGTGGTGAGATGTTAAAGGAAAAAAACAATACAAAATAAAAAATAGTTATAGTATTAACTTAGATGATTTTGAACTTCTCAAATCAGGAATCAAGTTCAGCTCTACATGATGTTTTGTATACCTAGAGTTGCTTTCACATGGAATCCAACTAGGAGCCTTAAACAAGTGCAAACCTCATTGCACCCTTCTTGAGAACTAATGAAAATTAGATCTCCAAATTTTAATAGGCAATTGGGAGTACAGATTTAAACACCCACATTATATGGACTGAGACATTCTAAAGACATGCAAAGAGTGTGTATTTGTTCTTTTATGCGTTTGTAGGATCATATGATCATCCTTTTATTATTCTTATTATTATTATACAAAAGTTTAAGTTTTGTATGTAGGTACAACTTTTTGTGTTGACTATGACAATGAATCATTTAAGGGCTCTAGACATGTCAAGCTTTGCCTAGTAAATAGGCACCATCTGTGAGAACCAAACACAGCTCCTCTTTAACATATTTGGACTTCAATTCAAGATTGTTATAAGCTTCAAAAGATGAATACCCTATGAGTTCATCCGAAGAGGAAAGGCCAAGAGTGTTCAGAATTCTGTTTGTAAGCATTGTCTGTGGACCTCAAACCATCTTGAGCCCTTATTGCTGTCAATGCCTGTGCAGCAATACCATAACCACCACTGCAAGGGAGCAAAATCATGTCATTATGGAACCAGTTCTTTCTTGAACAATTAGATAAACAACACTTCAATCCTTAATTATGCCCATCTGATTTACTAGCTAAACATTGACATTTCTTTTATGGAATACAAAATCATACATATAGTGACAGGGACAGTATTGTGGACAGGGACAATAATAAAGTAGCATAAGGTTTGCTTGTTTATTTTCAAGGAAGAATGACTATTGATGGCCATTATTACAATTTTCAGTAGTCCATTATTTCAAGGGTGTCAAACTTTATGAACTAGAAGCAAAATTATGATGGAATTACATAAATATCCTTTTTAAAAAAACCCAAAAGGGACCTTCAACTTCTTAAAAAGCCATTCTATACTATTTTCTTGTAGAATCATTTCAATACACAAAATGCTTGGTCACACTAAAGAAAAGCATCATCCATCAACTTAGTAAAAAAATCTAATACAGATGTATCATAGGTTTTTGACTTGGTCTAATGCGCTCTAAAGCTGCATTTAAGCACCAGTTCAGAGCGTAACATTTCACTAAAGTACTATGCCTCCAACAGATCTGTTGACTTGCGCATGATGCCCCTTGAATTTCAGAACACTAGCTAGTTTTGCATGCAGAATGCACATGTCTTTTTGACTGAAAGTGTTGATTTGAAAATTATGCCAGGTTCTTTTCACTGCTATATATAAATTTTCCTTGAGTCCAACCCTAATGTTGCTTTTGCAAACCATAATAGCATTGTATGGGAAGTAGTGCAACCTTTTGATTAAATAAAGAATAAAAGGTGTTGAATTTCTTTTGGAATTATTGGACCTTATCTTTTTTGTTTGTGTCAGACATGTATATGTGATGTTCAAAGTAACTCCTTAGAAAATGTGACGCCCCAAATCAGGGTCCGTTGGTTCTCGTCTGGCAGCGAAATGACTCATGAATGTCCGGGTGTTTGACATCTCTCACGAAAATCGGGGCGGAGTCTCCTTTGTGCGGGGCTCTCACCACGAATCTGACTTACAATAATATAACCTATTCTAATTAACATCAATCCACTGATATCTATATAAAATTAAAAACGGCCTCTTGAGCTTATACCACAATCTCATCATCAATATAAAGCCAACTATATCCAATAGTTTCAAAAGTTCAAAGTTACTCTTATACAACATATATTAAAATACTAGAATTACAATACATGTAAAAACCATCAAAGCCACATTAGAGCTTTCTTCTAAAACTTCAATCTCTAGGATGGCGATCTCTTATAGCTCTTGTCTTGTAAAATAATATCATAAACAGGTGGTAATGCTCGATGGTGGAATCACTAAATTGGGCTACTCTCAGCCTGAAATAAGTATCTGATGCTCGATGAAAACATACGTTCAAGTAAATGCGTGATCTCTTGAGATACAGTGACCTCGTCTGGAATGAGTCTGTGTTCCTCAGCGACTGCTGTAGCGTGAGAACGCTTGGTTTTGTTGTTTGTGGATGACCTCAGATGGATATATCAATTGGCGAGTCTCAGGCGGTTGATATTATGTGGACTACCCTCAGATGTATATCAATTGGACTGACTCTGACGATTGATATTTTTATTTGGACTACCTCAGTGTTGTGTTTCTGAACTGACCCTCGAACCATTCTCTCAGGAATTACACTCATGCGCTCCCTCCTAGTCTAGGATACCCAGTCGTGGATACTGTGATGATTACATTACAATTCTATAACATTTGAAATATATATAATCATGCATATTTTCACATACTAAATCACACAAACTATGTCATGTAAATTTCCATTAATTTCGTGAAAATTAGCTCATATGGGATATGATCAAACAACCTTCGATTTGAATTACTCGACCCAAACACATTATTTCACAAAAATTATTTTGTGAACACTATTCTCGGGAATAGTGAAACCCTCGGTTACTATTCCCGGCAAATCACCAATCATATGTTCACTTAGTGAACCCGAATTTCACGGTCATTTCCGGCCTCATAAACATCAAAGCATGCATTAACACATAAATGCACAATTAACAACCAATTGGTAGTGGGCAGTCCACCGAGAACACTTTCATTGGGTTTAAGAATTATATGATTCGATGCAAGATTTGGGATGAGGGCCTCGTCAACTCGAGCATTAATAAAGTCTTTAAATAAAGAATAAAGCACAGTGAGGGAGAAGCCACCTCTCGGAGTTTGTGGGCTCCTAAAACCCAGACACAGCGTAGGCCTCTCACGTAGAACAACATTTCTTCTTACTTGAAGGCTTTAGACGATTCGGATTCTAGCAGAAAAGCAGAAGTCTAACCTTCTCACTAAAAATCACCAAAATATTTCTTGCATCAAATCCTTTTCTTCTCTCACGTTTGGCCCTTTTTGCCTTGCAGAAAGAAACGACACTATTGGACATTTTGTCCTTTAGTGTCATTTAAACTTTTCATAATATAATTATATCTCTTTTCGGTTTTGACATTGACCTTATCTCGGCGAATCCATTTTCATCGTTTCTCTATATTCACTTATGGCACATGAGTACGTGTTATATGTGTTTTGTCTGTGAAAATGGATTTCTGGCGGCAGATCTTATCGAAGCGTCGACTCAGATTGTCTCGGGTCGACGTGCTAGCTAGATTTCGCGGGCGATTCAATAGTGAAATCGGTTTAGATCATCAGGATCCCAGAAGAATAAATTTCGGATTTTTTTGACTGAAATTACGATTTTGCCATTTTCGAAATCGAATTTCTTGGAATCTCTCTGGAAAAAACTTGTGGTTTAACCACTATAGCCCGAACCGACTTAGGCTTAGGGACAGTATATGCCCCCTGATTTCTCCATTTTTACAAAAATTCTCTTGTAGAGTGAGTTGAACCCAGTCTGTATCTTGCCTCACACAGAATTTCAGGATAATGTTACCACTAGGCTATAAGCCCTTGCTTGTTAATTTCCCCCCCCCCCCCCCGGGTTTAAAACCTGGCTCCACCACTGGTTGTAACATTAGGCAGCTTCTTTATTGTCTTTTTTGGTTACAGCATATGCAGTCATACTTTTCATCACTGGAAATTTATGGTATATTTGTGTGACTCTCAGAATTAAATCCAAGGTAACAACCAAATGTAGATAAGAAAATATAATAGATTTAAATTAATCATTGTTCAAGTAGAGTGCAACAAGGTTTTCACACACACATAGTAAAGATACAATACAACAAAGTACTAAATCAAGTTAGGTGTCAGAACCTTGATAAGGAACAGATCAAAAGTAAGGTACAAATATGGGAAAACACACACTAATCATAGCTTTGAGAAGAAAGAATTCTTCCTAAACAAGCCCTCCTTGCTAGTGTGCAACTTTCAGAGTGCATCAAACACAAATCAAGTTGAATCACATTAGAAAATGCATACAATGCTGTGGTGCAAAGAGGCCCAAATAGAGCAAAAGAAATGAATTGATATCCCAAAGCTGTCTTAAGTCCTCAACCTTATCTAGTAAATCCTAACATTTCTTTTTCCCACTACACAATTAAAATCAAAAGCAAGACAAGTGGTTTGCCTCAGCACCTTGCACTCAGTAAGTCTCCCACAAATGGAGCTTCTAATCCTTTACATAAGATGACATAATGCATCTATATTCCTACCAGGAACCTAGTCAGATTAACTTAATCTAAATGGTCTTCCCCCTTAAAGGGAATGCCCATCAAAATTATGGTACAAAGCCAAGAGGCAAAGAAATAAATGATATCCTAAATGCCCACTCGAGCCCTCACCATCATAGCATTTCTTTCCCACCACACAACCCAAATCCAAGTGAGACAAGCAATTTACCCAGAGCCTTACCTCCAACAGGGCTTCCTACTCCTTTACATGAGATGGTCATCATGTCACATATACTCCATCAAGGAACATAGTCCAAATTAGCCAGTGCAAATAGTTTGTGCCATATCCCTAAAATGAAGCAAATGAAGCAAAATTTCAAAGAAATCTTATCCATATTTCTCATTGAAGGGACAAAGAAGGTGGTTTTCTGGTTCAGTTCTATTCATAATGGCCAAGACTCTGCTGAGAAAGCTGAAAATTTTATCTTGCCTTTCTGTCAATGGGCTTCTAATCTAAAAAGAACAATTTTATATATTATGTGGTCTTAATAGAATAACTTTTGACAAAAACAGAAACCTGTGCATGACTGTCAATTGAAAATTGTGGAAAGCACAAGTTCCCATGCCCTTTAAAACAAAGGGATAATAACAAAACTAAAAAAATATGCTTACAATAAATTTCCTCATCCTCAACCAAACAAAAAAACCCCATAAAGAAACTTGACTTCCTGATCAAATAGCATAGGAAACAGTTTCCTGTGATGCAGCCTCAAAATACCATATACAGTATACAGTTTAAAGTTACCATGCTAACATGATGTTTGGGTGTACATATTTCACAGCCACAAAAAAAGTGACCTTACAGAAGGAATCTATATATTATTTTCCTATTATATCATGTGAAGTAAAAAACAATGAATCAGAGCAGTGCTGCCTCTCTGTTTCTTAGCTTTATGGGATGTCTTTAACTAATGACTTGACTCCTCATCTGAGATGGGAAGCTCTTTAGAACGAGATGAGAGAATGAGAACAAATATTTAAGTGGCATGGTTATCAGTCCATCACATTCTATGAATCATATGAATACGTGGAAATCTTGAAACTGCCATATAACTAGTCACAATCTATTTGCTCTTCATAACAATTGACAACAGTAAGTGACCTAAAGGATAGACAGGCATAGTTTGGGAAAGAGTTGCACAAAGTGCAGTTCCTGTGTGCACCTCGCACCTCACAAAAATACCATCTCATACTTCATTTGTTCATGATATTTCTACACCCTTGTTGATGTCCTCTTCTTTGCTTAATATTTGTGCCAATCCAATTGCAAATTGGACCAATGATGTTAAGCATCATGGCACTACTGGCTTCTGCATCTTTTGCACTCCTGGTTTCATGACATTGGATTGCGGGACCAATGTACCATACCACAGCCAGCTGACAAAGCATACCGACTTCCGTTGAGTATTTTGATTGTCATCATCATATAGCAGAGATGCTTTCAAAGCCTGATCTCCCCTCACATAAGCTTGGTGACTTCTTTATAGTGTTGCAAAGAATCCAGCCATTCTCTATATAGCATATTTTTGGATTGGTCAGCAACATCCTCCCAATAGAATGTCAATTATGGTACATCAACCTAGGTAATGGCATGAATCATAACAAGATACTTATTTTATCATTTTGGTGCATAATACCATTGCTTGGGCAGATACCATTTAAATATATTAATAAATTTCAACAAATAAATTATGATTAATGTAACAATACATATTGGCTGCCTAAATGCTTACCAAGAACCGTTCATGCCCTCACCATTGTTTTCAGTTCTCCTCTAGAGCATTCAATATCATCATACCCAAATCCTCATATCATTTGAGGGAAAAACAAATGCAAAACAAAGTGCACTTCTTACCTTCCCCAATCACCTAAGACAGGTCCAGCACCAGCAGCTCGACTTCTCTTCAATCCATAAGAAATGCATCCCGTACCAGCGTTAAGGCAACCATGAAGCTTTCCATGAGTCCCACTAGCCAGAGCTGCAACAGAATCTATTCTGAACATACAGCTTGACATGGCTCGGAAAATGAGCCTGAGAAAATCAATATGGTGGAAACAAAGTAGTGGTCAAATTAGGTGCTAAATGTATTTGAGAGGGACAAATCCATATACTTTTTCCCAGAAATCTTATTGCATATAAACAGGAAATCCTGTGCTTTATGGATCATTTTCTTATTTTTTGCTTTGACATGCAATTGTTGATCAGCTGTATAATGAAGAAGTTAACCAGAAAATGGTAAAGTGGGTGAGAAGCTCCAAAAGAGACTAATTACTTAAAATCCCTATTTTACTGAAAAATAAGAAAACCAAAATAACCTATGTTAAAGGCATGATATTCATATTAAACTCAAATCCTAAAAACTTGAGCTTTTAGGAGAGTTGGTCATTTAGCATGGTATCAAAGCCTAGTTTGGTAGGAGGTCCTGGGTTTGAGCCACCTCTCTGCGATTTATTCTCCATTTGTCGATTTGAAAAAGTCCATGGAGGACTCTTTTTGGTTTATTTCACTCCCCACGTGTAGGTATGGGGGCTACACGTGAGGGAGGGTGTTAAAGGCATGATATTCATATTAAACCCAAATCCTATAAGCTTGAGCTTTTAGGAGAGTTGGTCATTTAACAACGTACAAGATGAGGAATGAAAAACACGAGTAAATAAGTACAGAAGAACCTGTCTAAACCCTTAAATGGAGGAGGTAGAGGCATCTATTGAATAGAAAGACCATAGTAATTGAATCCATTTATGAGATCCTCCATTCAGTTAAGCATTTCTCTCTCCCAGGTTTCCAAAGGATAACAAAGAAAGATAGCTTTAAGGGCAGTAACATATGTGCCCAATACAAGAATATTTTGGAGAAAACCAATGCCAAACATGGACACTTCAAAATCAATAGTAGCATCTCATATAGAGGAATGGAAATAGGAATCATCGATGCGTAAACCAATTGTAGGCCTGTGAAGTCAGTGCTGTGAGAAAGCATTTGTTTGTCAACTTAAATTGGCTGTAAAAAGTCTAGATGTATTGTCACTGGTAAACAAAATGGTCCATAAATTAAGTTTTAAATGTTAATTCTGATTGACTCAAGCTACATCTCATCAACTATCAAAATGGAACAGTCATGAAATCAAGAAGTGTTAGGCATCATTTAAGGTGTATCTTTAAATTTTTTTATTATGGGATAACTACTCCATGGGTTCAAGTGAGTCTCGAGACTAAGTTCACAAGTTGGAATTGAAGAAAGCTAAAATCTTAGTAAACGAGAATCCAAGTTACCTTCATCAACTGATCAAAACTACAAAGAACTACCAAAAAATAATTTTCCAGATACAAACCTTAGCCAACTTAATATCATTTCCTGATCTGTTGGATGATTTAACACCAGAAACACCTAAACAACAGCTTGAACAGCAGACCTATTTGAACCTGATTTTGAAGGGCTTCAACCCTGCCTGTTCCAATGTCTCCCTGGCAACCTTCTATTGAATCCAAGACATGGGAAGAGAATAACTAAAGAATCATGACAATGTTTACCTTCTCCTGTGTGCTTTTTAATTTAAATTCACGAGAGGACTTAATTCATGGTTCACCATTATTATATTACAGTGGACTTTCCATTGTAATAAAATGATGATAATCATAGCAGAGCAACAGGCAACAAAGGAAAAGATAATCTATCTCAAAAAACTGATTGCCAACAAAGCATAATTCTCTTCATTAGAAAAACTAAAGTGAACAGGCTAGTCTCACCTCCAAATCTATTACAAACCTTCATTTCAACATGTTAGTGAATAAGATTTTAAGACATACCATTGTGATATTGTTTTGCTCCAAATTGCTCTAATTGTACATATGTATGGATTTAGTCATCTCAAACCATTGTTGAATAGTGTTATATTCTAATAAATTTTCACAAAATGCTACAAATAGAGGTATTAACTATATAACTCCAAAGAACACAACTGATAGAACTCTATCTAACAACTTTCTTTACTGGTTTATGGAGGTTTTTAGTGGCTCAGATCAGGTGTGCATGGTTGTGAGAAGAATTCCTCATCCCTCTCATGAAATTTTTTTCCATATTTATACATTTATTGTTTCTGATAAAAAAATCCCCAACAACCTTCTTTTTGCTAACTGTTGTGGAGTTAGTTAGATCATAGATGTCTAGAAGGTTATTTAAGTTGTAAAAACTCTATTTTCATAATTAATAAGAAAAAAATACACAAATCATCAATTCTGATATTTTTTCTATTCAATTAATTTTCGTTCCATGTCACTCCCAAGGAGTCAACTACAACGACTTGCCAAATCTTTCATACAGAATTGATAATACAGTCTAAAATTTCGAAATTTATAACCCTTTCTTCAATCTACCATTCTCCATTTCCTCTACGCTTGACCATACAGAATTGAACATTTGTTTTCCATTTCCTATTAATCGTTGATAATAATTCACAAATTCAATAGTAGATGAAATTAAATGAAGAAGAGGTAATGTGGGAACAAGAAGTAGAGGGAAAAATAATACCTCCAACGCTATTATGGTTGGAGCAACCGGCGACGGCGCGGGCGAGGAGGGGAGGAGGATCGGGGCAAGGGTGGAGGTGGAGGTGTCGGATAGAGACGCAGACGCAGACGGTGGAGGTGGTACCACCGTCATTTAAAACGACGTCGCAGGAAGCATCGGGAAGTGGCAGCCTTTGATGGTGGCGCTCGAAGCTCCAAACATCTCCATTGACGACCTGCCATTCTCCATCTTCCCGATGTTTCCCAGGCGACTGCTATGGAGAAAAATTCAAGAGGAAAAGTTGGTCATGTTTTCGATTCAGTTCTCCCATTGTATACCCCACAACACGATTTTTCTTTATTTACATTATTCCAATTTTATTTATTTATCTATGGGAATTTTGTACCTATATATAATTTATTCAAAATTTATTAAAATAAGTCGAATCGAAAATAATGTCTAGCCAGTGCGTCATGCGCGCGTCAATCGCATCCCGGTAATGTCGTAGTCATTAGTGCTACGTATCGTTTTTAAATAGGCGTTCTCTTAACCTCAAAATTTCTACTTTCTTGCTTTTTATATATTTCTTTCACTCTCCTCATCCTCTCAGGTGACTTGAGGGTTAGTTTTTGTTGTGCGTTTGAGCTTCATCTATACTACTACATTTTGAGAGCTTGATATCTTGCATTCCTCTTTATTAGGTAACCTACTTCAATTTTGTTTTTAAGGCTTTTGGTACCTCACAACAACTACTCTATTCAACAACAATAGAATACATTATAGACTGTAATATACTTATGTCTTACGTTTGCTACAAGGTCAAAAATTGACTTTATAAAAAAAAAATAGAATAATGGTTAGATTATTGATACAATATACTAATGTCTATCCTAAGCTTTTAATATCTTGAATATGAATTTTATATAACTTTCATATTAGTTTGAATGATTGCTTAGATACCTCTCAATTAGATAGCCTCAATTCATAAATCATAGTCTTATTTGTGAATTAGGAAACTTTGGGTTGACACATACCAATGAGAGAGAATAATTAAACAGAAGGACAAGTGGAAAATGAATTTTTTTAATTAATGTTGTTGATTTTGGCCTAGTATTTTGGTGAGCTTTAATACCTCCATAATTAAGGTGGTCAATGACAATACAGAAAGTTTTTCCCATACTAAGTTTGTTGGACAAAAAAAAAAAATGATAAGAGAAAATTGTAAGTCTACAAGTTAGCTAGAAATCCTATATTTGCGTAGTAACTAGTTCTATGATTAAATAAAACTCTACTATTATCTTACTGATGTTGCAAAACCTATTGCAGAAGTATCAATTTTTTATCCAAAGATTTATGAAAAAACAAACAATAGAAGTAAGGAATAATGCAAGCTTTGAGTCCATCTAATAAATCATGGTGAGCCCCCGAGCTCAAAGGCCATGTAATATAGTGTGTGATCATTTGAGTAGAGGCACTAGTTTGAATACAAAAACCCCAAAGACTCTTTCTAGCAGATTGTGTTTGGTATTAAATAGTGGTTAGATAGTACCTCTGATTGGTTAGGTACTCACATATACGCAAAGCTAATTATTTTAAATAGCGTGTTTTGGTAATTGTATTTACAATTCTGCCGTACCTTTTTTTTATTTGCTCTAAAATTAGTAACCTAATACACATTTTTCAGGGTAGGAAAGTGTGTGTATCCAAGTAATGATTTGGAAAGGCAAAAGAACATTATTTCTTATTGGGAACAAAGCCTAATACATATGTTTGTTTTGTAAGACAACTTTGGTAATGATATTATCTTATGAATGACATTTTGTATAGGTAAATAATATGTGACTCTACTATTCTCGTCATATGTTTTTATAATGGAAAAACCGAAAGGACTGAAACAGGTGTGAAATATGTTAGGAAAAAAGCTGTTATTATGCCTTTGGATGTACCAATTGATTGCACATATGATTAGTCGTTAGCTATGATATACTCAAGGACATGTATTGATAAATAAAGGTTTAAATTAGTCCTCACTTGTAAGTATCCTTTGAAAAGTGGAAATAGGTTCCAACCTTGCCCAATATGGGATGACAATAGTGTGTGCCGAATGTTGAAATTGGTTAACATAACTAGAATTGAGGAAATTGACTTGTATCTTCAGCTAGTGAGTGTTAAGCCACAAGTGAATCAATCAGTTGGTACTTACACATATTTATTACTTGGAGGAAATTTTAATGTTGAGTAATTGGACTATGGTTGTGGGCACAGTAAGCTCACAGTTCTTTATGTCGATAGATGTGAAGATTGATGATGATTATGGTGACAATGAAAGTGATGGAATGGAGATGTTCAAGGCTGATGGACATATTCTATCTTTCTGCTGTCGCTGGCACGGAGATGAAGGGAGATATTTCTCTGTGGATGTGCTAAGTTGTGATGTCTCAAATAACCCAGATCCTGAGGACCCAGACGAGAGGGGAACTGTTAATTATTACTTAGCACCATCACCTCAGTTTGAAAATATGAAGAGCTTTGTGTGTTGTTTTAGTGATTGGACTCATGGGTGAACTATAATACCGCAAACTTAAATGAGGTAGTAGTTGGCGGGTTTTCTTTCTAAAGTTGCTTTCTGTGATATGTTGTTAAGTTGTACTCTATTAAAGCATACCAACAGTATGTGGTTGTTGCATCTTCAAAAAAATTGCTTGTGTTAAGCTAGAAGAAGACCAATGAGTGTCAATGTACATGGAATCTTTGTGCTATGGTTTGTGAAAGATACATCTTGCTTTGTAATCAATAAGTATAAAGGTCCACATACTTGTGTTAATCCTTGCTTGAATCGGGACCATTAACAATTAGACTCCAACTTGATTGCTGATTATATCAAGGTAATAATTAAGGCACAGTTCACTTTGTCAGTAGCTGCTATCCAAGCACCATTATGGAGAAATTTGGATATGAAATATCATCTGAAAGGCATTGGTTGAGAGAACATAAAAGCACTTACAATCTTGTTTGGGGACTTCATAAGTCATATGTAAGTGCCACATTTCTTCATGGCATTAAAGCAGACAAATCTCGAATGTGTTGTAACTTGGAAAACATTTGACAGTCATATGCATGACACCGAGCCATCCATCTATTGAAGGATTCAATCATTATCGAGCCATATTGAGTATTGATGGTACACATTTGTATAAGAAGTATAAAGACACGTTAATGATTGCTATGGGCTATGATGAAAATAATCAGTTGTTTCCACTTTGTCATTTGCTATTACAGAAGGAGAGAATATTGATGAAGTACAGGGATGGTTCTGACATATATTTGAAACATGGTAACTCAACGGATGAGATTTTGTGTTATATCTGACAAACATCTAGGCATTAAACGGACTGAACCATATGCTATGGTATGATATGCATACCATAGCAATGACTGATTTTCATCTTGGTTGGACTGAACCATATGCATATCATAGGATTTGCATCTTGCAAGGAACTTTATAAATCGATTCAAAGATAAAACCTTAAAGAATTTGGTGTGTAGAGAAGCTTTAGTAATTGATTAGAAAATTCATCAGCATATGAACTCATTGGGAGGTGAATTTAGAAGCACAACGATGGTTGAAGGCAATCCCTTTTGAGAAGGCACTTTCACATGATGGAGGTCGAAGATATGAGATAATGACTACAAACATGTCTGAGGTTTTCAATAGTGTTCTTAAAGAAGACTCGGGTTTACGAAATGCTTGCATTGATTCAATTGACCTTTTGGCTCAATAGCTGCTATTCTGAAAGGAACAAGGTTATAACAAATTGGCGATGAACTAGCAGCCTCTCCATATATTGATCTGATTACGGCACATATGGTTAAAGATGGATCATTTGAGATTGTTCTTTACGTTCACAAACAGGGACGATTTCATGTCAAGCAGAAGAGAGGTCAAACACATTGCCTCAACTTACATGACCATAAATGCAATTGTGGTAAGACACTTATATAAGGATTTCCCTATAGTCATACTATAGCAGCATGTCAGTTTCACTTCGTAGATTTTCGATCATTTGTTTAAGACTACTACAATACTTAATCGTACTATGATACATAGATGACCTTGACCATCCCATCTTCAATGCATATGAATGACTTCCTTGTGGTAGTCCAGCCATTGTGCCTTTGAGTCAATGAAATGGAAAAAATCACGTGGACGTCTAAATCAACTTCGTTTGCGTAATGAAATGGAGGTTAGAGGAAGGCTACTTATTACATGTGGGTTTATTACAAACAACCTAATTCGCAATCGTCGATCTGTCAAATTAGGAATCAAGTTGATTGAAACATGTATTTCTTTTTATTTGTTACATGCCTTAATAATTGCATTGTTATCTATATCACGACTACTTGCTCATTTTGTTAATGGGTTATTGATTGTTATATATTACAAACCTTAATTCGAAGGGCCTTAGTACCATAAGTTAGATAGATCTATCACTTGGTTTCACAGGGGCCGAGACAACAGTCTCATTTTAAGTGGACCTTACTCACGTAAGCATTTTTCATATCATAAAATATTGTTTTGGAATTATTATGTAGCGTAGGCGGGGAATTGATTTGTGTGCTTTGTCGGTACTCACATGTGACGCAGGATCATCTTGAAGTTCATGGTAGCATATGGATCCTTATATTCGCGTTATGTGATATGATCAGAGCTTTTTATGGTTTATACCTCTTGGACACGTGTACTCAATTGGGGCCTCATCATGAGTCTGGTTGAGAGATGGCATCTTAAGACACACACATTTCCTTCTGGGATTGGGGAGATGACGATCACATTGCGGATACGCATCAATATGAACCTTGATTCATGGACCACCGGTCCCATAAGTACATGGCTTCAATTTGTCGTCACTATGAGACTACAGGTGTGATCCGGCCGATTGAGCTTAGAGGATTTGTTGCCTCGATGCATGGTTGTCTCCTCCGGTTTTGACTCCACCCATAGATCTGGATAGGAGCGACATTAAAAGCCCATGATACACGTGGTTTCATCATAACATTGCTAGGATCCTTTCTATTTGCAGACAAGAAGGGTTTGCATGTCCACCAATGTTTCCTCCCATTACTATGAGATTTGATGCAGGCCTCTACTTACAGTTGAGGTAGTGCGGAGTTCTGGCACTTATCTTAGGAAGTTATTAAGTGAGTTGCGATGGTCTCTTGAATTACGGTTATATATGACATTGTTCTGAGCATGTTGCTAATATTTATAAACATTCACATAAAAATCAATCACCAAGATGTTGCTAATATTGAATGGTTTTTTTATCCAGCTATAGTCTTGGAAGAGACTACATGTGGGGCGACCAACAACACCTCTAGTCCCTCACCACTTACACATTGTTGACGATGTAGTTGATGAGGGTCTTTGCTTTATGGATTACCGGTAGCTTGAGGCTAAAAATTTGTTTGATTGAGCTTAGTAGAGGCGGTCTATTAGTTTGGTTGAGCCTTTATCGGGTGGAATAATCCATCTGGTGTGCTCGCCTTATATCGAGACCAGTTGGATGCGGACTCTTGATAAAGATAATTGTATATTAATATATATTATTTTTAGTCATATTCACAAAACGATAATTTTAGTCATATTGACATTGAGGTAGCGTGGATATTTGTAGGTGTTATGAGAGCCATACATCAGAGAGTCGATTGCCCATCTACCTGATATGTGTCTTGCTGATTAGGAGATTTGGCGGACGATGTCACCACTTATTTCTAGGTGTATCAGTTCGATGCCGTCGGGGATACCTATGCCTCGTTAAATAGAGTTACATTTAGTTAGATGGGGATGCCATAAGTGTGATTGGGAGTGTATCTTGCTGTGTGGTTGCCTTATAGGTTACAGTGTAAGAGGATCGTCACAACACCTCCCATGTTTGGAATTGTGGACTTCCATGATACATATGTGGAGTGTTATTGACGTATTACACGATGTTTGATCACGCCATCACTCCATAGGGATCAAATGAGGTATCATAATACAACTGCAACATCCTACTTGTTAGTTAATAAGCATCTTTAAATTCTCAATTATTTTCCAAAAATTTGAATCATAGATAAAAATTTAATTTTCTTTGGTTTGTTATTTTGATTCTCTGGATGGTAGGCATCAGCTAGTATATATCATAAAAGGCTTACACCGAGCTTGTTGTACAACATTCATCATATTGCTAGATCAGTTTTTACACAGTGGACCATCTGCAGTGCCCACAGATAAGGAGGTATCTACGTCACATGGACCATCAAATTAGACTTCTTTGCATTATCTAGAAGCGGTTAGGATGTAGTCGATTCGAATTCGAGGAGAGGAGGTAGTGGGGGAGGTCGTGGTCGACCTAGTGAGTGAGGTGGTCATCGACCGGGTGGTTGTGTTGCTGGTCATTCCACTAATGAGACTTCCATACTATCTGAGTATTCCACACCACCCCCAAGACTTCCATACTACACGAGTATTCCACACCATCCTCTCATACTTTCATACCACCAACGTATTCCTGCCACCCCAGAAACTTCCCCTCATGTCATCCCACCATTATCACCCATCCTCTAGCCTTAGAGGCCACATTACCATCCTACGACATCACCCTCACATTTGTTCAACTTTAAGATTCAAAACCGGAAACAAAGAGTTATGAAGGTAACAAACACTTACTTGCGAAGCAAACACTTTGAAAGGAGAAGCGGATCGAGCCCAACGAAAAATGTCATGTCATGCTTTCTGGTGGCCCCTTAATTTGTACCGAGGATAGTGGACAATCGTCTCCCAGGATAGAATGGATCTCGTTCCTCCGAAACGGTACGTAGTCGGAGGACTCCGACGAACTTAATTATTTTCAGAACAATCACACAAAAATGAATGATATGCAGTGAAGTGAGGAGAATATTTTTTGTTATCTTAAAAAATGGGAAAAATAGGAGAATAAATAAATTGAGCCTCCACGAACAGACATACATTCAAAAAATATAGACCAAGCTTGATGGTAATGCACGTTCGATGTGGGACACATTTCATTCATAAGGATTTTGTGGATACCAAAGTCCCAACACCTACATCATTGCCTCCCATTGATGAGACCACGATTGAGCTTGTTCCAGACTTGGGTGCATGCCCACCTAGGTGACCTCGCCCTCCACGTACATGTGGAGTCATTTCGCCATTAGCTCCATCAGATCCATTTGAGATTACACATTTCTTGGATCGTCTAGTTTGTGTATCCTAGGTGTCCTAAAGAAAGACAAAGCCTCCATCATGTAGAGACTCATTGATGTCTATTATATTTGTATATATTGTTTGTCGCATTACGTTGGTAATATTTGTTATATGATTTGGTTTACACTTTCATAAATGATCAATTGTTGTGTGATGATTTGTATTTCAATGCAACTAGGTTGATTTGGATGATAGTTGGTTAATTTGGATGAAATGTTTGTAATGCGGGTGATGTGTATTGATTGTCATTTTGATGCAATTAGGTTGATTTGGATAAAATGTTTGTAATTTAATGCAAGTGATGTGTATTGGTTGTCAGTTTGATGCAATTAGGTTTATTTGGATGAAAGTTGGTTTATTTGGATGAATTGTTTGTAAAGTAGGTGATGTGAATTGGTTGTATTTTTTGATAGATGTATTAGTTTGTAATTTAGGCGAACCCCATTTGTAATTTAAATTCTCATTTAACAAAAATAGCAATCTTTGATCAGTGGCTGTTTATTATATTTTACAGTTGTGCAGTAGTCGGTGAGCGTGACATTAACTTAAAAAAAATCACAATGCCTTAGTCAATGACTACGACATTAACTTAAAAAAAATCACAATGCCGCAGTCAGTGACTATGCCATTAACTTAAAAAAATTACAATGTCACAGTTAGTGATTGTAGCATTGCTGATGTGTATGTCGACGTGGTTAGAACGCATTAGTTTGGACATTCTTTTGATTTTCGACTTATTTTAGTATTTTTTTAAAATAAATTATATATGTCCAAAACTCCAATTAATGTTTATCTTTCAATCCCATAAAAAAAAGTAAAATATTTAGGGGTCGTTTGGTTTTTTTTACCTTTTGCTTAAAGCAATTTGATTTTATACTTAATTATTGAGTGTATGTGCCCAAATTCCCACATTAGTGATGAATGAGAAGGCTTATGAGTTTGTAAGCATGAACAACATGCAATTGATACAAGGCATTTTGAAATAAAAGTCCAAAAAAAATCAGTGCTTAGTCCCGAAAGGGGATAATATCATCACCGATGTAGATAGGGAAAGTCCATGAAGTTTTCCAACAGTTGTTGTAGTGAGCGTGGAAGCCAAACAAAATGATGTGGTGAGCCCATAAGGCGTGTGTTTGACAAGAGAAATCCTGGTTTAAGGGGAGGCTTGGTGAAACTTTGTTTGATGAGAGGATTGTTGGGTGTACGCCCAAAGCCTCACATCAAGTATAAATGAGAAGACTTATGAGTTTATAAGCATGAACAACATCTAATTGGTATGAACAATTTTGGGGAGAAACCCAAAAATAAAACCACGAGGGCCTTAGGCCCAAAATGGACTATATCATACCTGTTTCCGTTGGATTTTGGTCCAAAACATACAAAAGCATGGGAATTGGAGAATGCGCGGGTGTGCCAGGAAATTATAGTATTTCCAAACTGAAACTGCGCCAAAATCTAACCTCTACTCAAGAGGAAACTAGATTCCCTAGTTCCCTAGAATCTAAGTGAAAAATAGTTTGAAAATTGGACTGAATTGAAAGCTAAGAGAAAAAAATGTATGAACTAGCTTGAAAGATAACAAATTTCATTGTAGAATAAACTGAAAATGAAATACTGAAACGAAAAAGCTTGAAGTAACATATCCTTGTAAGGGAAAACATGTAACTAAACTCGAGATCTGGAAAATACGACTGATGAACTAGTAGAAACATAAGAGAAATTTATGCTGAAATGCTTTGTTTTGAGTGTTGATTGATCGGTCATTTCTCTTATGTTGGGAATCTTCTTTTATGACGATGAATAAATACTCCAACCCACCTTCTCTAATAACTGGTCACGTACTCACTACAGTCTTGTTCTCCAAGTCACTTATCTACTAACAACTTGTTCTCCAAGTCATTTCTCTGCTAATAATAACTGATCACGTTCTGCCATGTCATGACTTGAATTGGAGAAAATGTCTCCTCTACTTGCTTTTGAGACAAAAAAAAAAAGTCTACGCAGTTACAGTGACCACTTTGACAAACATTTTAGAAATGTCCTTAGACAATTTCATAGGGTGATTATCATTGGCTTGGGCTTTCTCGGGGCGGGTTGAGCTCGGTTGGAAGCGACATTTCCATTGACATTCAGCTACCCTTTTGGTGCAGATATTATCAAATACCATTTGGAGCCCCAAAAATTATTTTTAGTGTAAACAATACCAATGTGGATATGGAAGAGTCCATGATGTTTCCTAACAATGACAATCTATTTTTTACTTTTGTTGGACTTTCGAAATTTTTTGTTTAATACAAAAGCAAAGTATTGGCATTCTTTGAATGTTTTCTGTCGAAAAAGACCCAGAGGCTTTCAAATAACTAAAACAAGAGCATGAGAAAATCATTCTCGATTCAATTGAAATTCTCATGATTCGTTATCATGCTAATTAAAAAAAAGCATGTGTATATTAAAATTTTATTTTCTCAAAATTTTGATAAAAATTAAAAAAAATATTTCTTTAATCTTCATTGGTAGATAGGATAATTATTTACATTTAAGAATAAATTTTTTTTTTCAATTTTGGATAAATATTTAATTTTCATCGTAAAATAAAATATGATTTAACAACTCATCCAGAGAGAGTGGAAATGGATTTTCAAAACTTTTGCAAATCAATTGGAAATTCAATATAAAACTGAAGCTCAAATAAAGATAAAAGAAAGAGATAAGAGATGCAAGCTCTTTTTAAAGTGGTTCGGCACATCCTTGTCTATATCCACTTTTCCTTAACCTTCAATCTGGTTAGGGTTCCACAATCCTTGAGCTCCAAACTGAGCTTATTCTTGTACACTTGGATTTTGGTTCAAATGAGCTTTTCACAAATTTTTCAAGCTATTCACACTTGAAGCTTTCACACATAAGCACAATGAATCACTCTCTCTAGCTTAAAAGATCACTCAAATACAAAACAAGCTATGATGAAAATAATAGTGCACTCTAAGGTATGCAAGTGAACACCAAAAATGAGAATAGAATTAATGATCCAAGAGAAGTATTAATTGAGCTTTATTAATGAATCCTGTAGTCTTAAATGATCTCGACCATCGATTTATAAGGGGAAGTCTCGAGTAGCTTTTGTCTTAAGTCATGTATGCAGTTTACCAAACGATCGACCGGTTGTATTTAATGCTCTAGCCATTGGTGCATTTAATGCATTACAAATGACCATTTGTGATCGTTACCTCGACTGATTGAGCTAATCGGTCGACTGTTTGGTCCTCTACCTTGATGAATGGACCAAACTACAAACACATAGCTTTATGTACCCAAACGATTAAGGTGCAACCTCGACTGGATAGCAATTGGTCAACTATTGGGACTAAACCAGTCGACCTCCTACCTCAACCAATTGACCTCCTACCTCAACCAGTTGACCTTCTACCTTAATTGGTTGAGGTAAGCAGGTCATCCGCTTTCTTGTTAGAAATCATCGTTTTGCATATTTTCACCTTTTTTTTCACTCCAAATCGATTTCAAACTTTAGATAACTCTTTTAAACTTCAATAAACTAAGGTTTGATGATTAAACACGACCTTTAAAATATTTAATCAATTTAAAGTCAAACTAAGTTAGAATCATGATATATATGCAAGGAGTAATAGAAAGGCCCTATAAATGGCCACTTTGATTCTTTTTATTCCAAAATCAATTTCAAACCTTAGATAACTTTTAAACACATTTTAAACTTCAAGTGCCTAAGGTTCGATGCTCAAACTCTAGTTTTCAAATAATATGCAATTTAAAAATAGAAACCAAGTTATGAAATATGCCTTATGAAGGTATACTATTTGCATAAATGCATTCACCTTATTAAGATCTATCAACTTAAAAGTCTTCTCTTGGCAGCTTGACCTTGGAGTCTTGGATTTTAATATTTTTAGACTTGAATTCTTATTTCTTTTAATGCGTGACTTTATCTTTCAAGAGCTCGATCAAGTACAACATTGTCATTCTAAGCTTAAAATATCTTCATTTGATGCTTGATTAATTTCAACCAATCACTCTACTCAATTTTAACCATTAATAACTAATAACCGTTTGTTATCACCAAAACTTCAATTAGAAGTGTATATATATATATATATATATATATATATATATATATATTCGTTATAATGAGGATGATTTTTCTCATGGTATTTATTTTAAAAAATAGCATTAAATAGTATTTATCATATTAATTTTAAATTTTATAAATATGATAAAATGTTATACAAACATTACTATAAATATTTTTCATTTTATCATAATGATAAGATTAATTATCTATAGAGAATAATATTAGTGCTATCTTTTATAGGTAGGAAATAACCATTTTGACATGAAATTTTAGTGGATTGGGCTTAGATTTTAGTGGCCCGAATAGAGCCCGAGTCTAATGGCCCAAATAGAACTTGAGTCTAATGGCCGGACAGAGATTGGCCATCGGCCATCTCGAGACTTAGGAAGAGTGGCCCTTTGGCCTGCCTGGGTTTTTTTATTTATAATTTATTAACTTAAATATAAATTTAAAACATAAAATATGTCAAAAATCAGAAACAAATATTTTTATTTATAAAATCAAATAATAAATATTTTAAATTATTTAAAATTACTTTCAACAAAGTTTTATTTTCAATTGCAAAAAAAAAAAAGGATGTTTTTAGATAATATTTATAGTTAAAACTATTTTTAATATTATTTTTAAAATCTCTTTCAAACACATTCTTTATAAAACCTATATTAACTATTATTTTGAAAATAATTATAAAATAATTTTTAATAGCATTTAAATATCATATAATGTTTTACAATAAATTTATATATAATATTTTATTTTTTAATAATTGTACATGTTTTTGTAAACATTTTTAAGTAGTTAATTTTCTAGTTATGAAAAATATATGTTTCTTTTTATTATTGAATATTGTTTAAAGAAAAAGAATAGTTATTAATTTCAATAAAATAAAAATAAATTTGAAAATAATTAAAATAATTAATTATATAGTCTCTTAACAACATAGAAAAACAAAATTATAAGTGTTTAAATAAAATTTCATTTTACTAAAATATTTAGAAAGTATAATATTAATTTTTTATATTTTTACTATTTCTACGACTCATGTGGCTTACAGACTAGCATAAGGCCCACGGGCTAATAGGCATTGGCCTAAATAGAATGTTGGCCAAATGGTTCGACCCATATTGGCTCGGGGCCTAGGTGGATTGAGCCAAAATGGTCGGGCCTGCTAGAGAAGTTCCCTATAAGTCATCACCTTTAGTACTTATTGTACGTCTTGTATTCATTTATAATAAACACATCTTCATTTATTTGATATTCATTTAATATATGAATTGATAGCGATTTTAAATCAATTAATGAAGTCCTTGATACATTACATAGCATAAAAGAAATCATGATCGTGATCATGATAATGAGATTTCTATTATGCGTAATTATGTAGTATCTAAATTATCCATAGTTATAGGATCAACAAGATTATTGATCCGGATAGACGAGCACATGTTATACTCCTTGATTTGATCAAACATAGTCTCATAACATGATCATCATTGATTATTAGAGTAGACATATGGATACATATTAAAGTAACTAAGTTCATTGGAGACCAAAGATTTGCAAGGACAATCATATGGATTAACATTCCAAACATGTGTATTAGTCTCATGTAACAATGGTGCAGTATTCTTAGACTTGAGGTGCTCAAATGGTATCTTAGATACGATTATATGCTGACTTGATCCTTGTTTTCGAGAGAGGTTACTAGTATTGGGTGATGATTGGGTGTGGCTTGAGGTATTGAGGTAATTAAGCTGTGACAAAGTTCACCACTCACGATAAAAAAAAATGGCATACCCTAGGTCATCTTGTAGAGATCATTACTCGGAATCTCTAACAAGAGTAAAAATGTCTTGAAGAAGAGTGTTCAGTGGCATGCTTTGTGAGTAATGGATCTCGGAGACAAGATAAATACACTTGGGCTAGTTCATCAGTGGTGCAGATCATAGTCAGTCTTTCTACAAGCCGTCAGTATAGTAGCAGGTGAAAGGATAACATTGTATAATATATTGCATATGGAAAGGTTTGCAATCAAATCCTTGACTCTTCCGATCAATTGGTGATCATAATGTGTTGCTAGATCTCCTCCGACTGTACCAGGCTGAAAGAGTTGATTAGTGGCCAAGCATGTCCCGAAACCTAATGGGTCATGAAAAGTGTGGAAGAAGTAATTTGGTTTTGGATTGGATTAAGTTGAAGAAATGGTTTAGTTTGATCAAATGGAAAGATAGAGCTTTATATTTGGATAATCTCGGGAT